>WAAG01048897.1:8066-113159 GCA_013390105.1 Tichodroma muraria | reverse complement strand
GTTGCTCAGCCTAAGACAACAACATCAGCTTCACTGAGGCTTTTGGGATATAACTTAAGCAGGTGATATGCCCATTCATCAAAACATTTTTCTGAGTATCATTCAAGCCATCTTTTTCACACCAGACCTGTACTGGTCTGACTGCCTACATTTCTAGATTGTTTTCCTCCCAGGTATATATGAACCTATCTATTTTTCTACTTCAACATCACTTACGAGGTAGCTTGGTATATATTGACTTTTCAATCTGGTCAGGACTAGTCATTTTGAGATTTTAAAATTGATTTTACAATTGACTTAAAACTTGAATTTACAATTTTTATTGGTTGTACAATCAACCAGTCTATTCCTCATGCTTATGTTGCAGTCAGTTTTGGTGCCTATTTAGAAGAATCAGAAACAAATATGCCTTGTTATCTTGCTTAGTAGATATGAGACACCCAGTTCAGGGTCATCCAGAGTGGCAATGACATCTACTACCTGTACGTTCATGTTCCTACATTGCTTTTGCACTTTGCAGTCCATGCTGATTTTGGAAGACTTTCATACAGAGAATAGTTGAAATAGTTGCTGTTACTGCCTGTATGGCATCCAACAGCTCCATGGTGCTGTTTCTATGCTTATAATGCTAAGTAAACACAATTTTTGAAATAAATTTAACAGATCACTTCTATTTGTCAACAGTTTACAATGGAAGCCCAATGATTTTTTTTTTTATTTATAATATATCATGTCTCCAACCCTGGGTGTTGAACTACTGGAGAAAAACTGGTGTTTGTTTTCATTCATCCATTCAACTGCTTCTGGTGAACATCCCAAAATGTCATGTTTGATTTTGCTTTCAGCTTCTCACAGAAAATCTGCCTGTTCTAAGGAGACCTGTTGGATAAAATTAAATAACCATTAGACGAGGAGGTTGTTTTACTGTAATTTAGGAAAGCAGAGCAGGCTTCTTCTGCAGCTCAGAAGAATAAGAATCAACCCCCTGCTTGTTCCAGCTCTGTGCCCATTCATTTCTCTGGATATTTATGAAAAACATAACTCACAAATGAGAGAATACTCTAACCTTATTGCTCAATACTCACGCATTTGAGATCTGTATAACTTCAGCATCTCTGTGCTCAGCAGAACAACTGGAGGAGCTTGCTAGAGTAGCAGATAGGAAAATAGCTAAACACAGGGACTGGAGCGCACTGGTAACTGTCACAGATCCAAACCTGTGATGTGGTCTCAGTAACAAACAGGAGAGAAAGGCCCCCTTCTAAAATAAAGCAGAATACAGAACAAGTATGAACTGAAGTGATAAATCGTAGAGGACTTCATGTGGAGAAATCAAATAAATCTCTAAATATTTTTAGCACGCTCACTTTTCTTTCAACAGCTCACCAGGAGGCTCAGTGGTCCCACCTGGCATCTTATTAATCCTGCACTGATTGGTGACCATGCAGGAATGGAGCAGCACTGGCATCTGGGGTTAATCACGTCTTCTAGGAAATTGTGAAAATGACACAGGAGACAATTCACAAATGGCAAGCTGAGGTTTTGCTGCAAAAAAAGGCTCTGTTTTCACAGCAGGTGGTCAATAAATCTAGCACTCTTATGGATCATAGCTATAAGTCAGGTTTCAAATTTTCCCAGCTGCAAGAAGCATCTGTCTTATTTGGAGTCTGAACACAATCTTTGCTGCAAGTGCAATATGTAGTTTGTCCTGCATTTGGGTTGCTTACTTTCATTTGTGTCTTTTACTTGGTCTCTTCTTTGAATCCTGATATTTCAGAAGACTATTTCTGATAAATATAATCCTTATGCGGTGCCGACTGTTTTCCTTATTTCAAACTAAAAATCTCATAAGCAATTCCCAATAGAAATGTTCCTTTTAGTCTTATGCACTACTTGGATTTTTCCTCAGGGATGGAATGTTATTTTTCTTTTTAATTCTCTCTAAACTGCTGACACTAATGCTCTCTATAAAACTTGTTGTAGGCCCTGCTCTGTATCTCGTCTATACTTGGGATTAAGAAGAATTAATTATCATGTGGTCCTAAAGCAGCTTTTTTGAAGTCTTGAGTACACTCTCCTGTCAGGTGAGTGCTGATTATATATTATAGAAAAAAATTGGTTTTAAAAATAGATCCAAGAATGAGAAAAATGAAAGCTTGAGATGAACTGTTAGGAGAAACAAGACTGGGAGGAGAAAAATCTTAGTTCCCAGGGAGGATGCTCAAGTGGATAATGCTCTTTATTCTGAATGGAAGCAGCTGTGGCCCAAGAGGTGACCCAGTGGGGATAAACACCATGACAGCCAAGGACACCTGTGCTCACTTCCCACCAAAATACAAGATTTGGAATCTGGAAGTTTGACTCCATTCAAGGAGACTGGGAACACTCACAGCAGAAGCCAGACCCCCACTCAGAGCTCAGTGCATAGGCACACACATACTACGTACGTAAATATACATGATCTTTTGGGAGAACATACCAAGATGAAAACCCACCCTATGAACCAGGTTCTTTCCAGACACCCCAAACCAGACGCCTAAATATGGAAACCACCTCAAAACCAACCTGTTTTGAAGGCGTTAGTTTGAAATTTCCACTGCTTTTGGAAGAGGTATGCAAACTCATAAAGAAATATTTCATGCCTTACACTTAAAGTGATTTCAAAGGCAGTCACTCACTGAAGAAAAAAAGGTACAGTGCCTCTTGATGGTCTCTGAAACACACAAGAAAACAGAATCCTTTGTGTTTTGTGAAGGGGAAATTTCAGAGGTTAAACACACAGGTTGTGGAGAAAAATGGTTTTTATTGCAAAAAAAAGGTTATTCTGAATGTCGTCCTCCTAAAATTGGTATTCCCCACCGCGAGCATGGTAACTGTTCAGCATTTATAACCTTGATAGTTTTAACTAGAGCAAATTATATATAAATGGATCAATTTTTAATATGTTTAACTGAAATCTGACGATGATAAATCCTTCAATGAATTATTGGCTCAAATTCTCATTTGAAGTTAGTAGTAATTTAATTAGATTTAACTTCAAAAAAACACCTTAGCATGATTTAATGGTATAAATCATGAGTTGTTCAAATTGCTCACTGAAAACATATTATTTAAAGAGGTATTTTAAATGTAAGCAAGAGTAAACAAACTGTATATTTGATGGGTCACACGTTTTATTCCCAGCAGATCATTTCACACTGGGGACTATCACTAACTTGTCAGTGTGATACAGTGGTATGAGCAGGAGCATCAAAATTGGTGGTTGCAAGGCAGAACATATGTGATCTTGGGAAAGACATTTCACTTCTGCATTGTTTTCTCACCTGTAAATAGAGAATAGGGGAAAAGTTATGAAGCTCTCCTGCTTACTGGGTCTGCAGTAAGTTAATGTTTATAAAACATTTGGGGGTTGTAAACAGAAAAGGTGTTAGAGAAGTGTTGTAGCTTCAGTTATTTCTAATTTTTTTTTTTCAAGCAGGGGTCAGAACCTCAGATTTGACTTTTTGAGAGATTGTAAATCTGCCCTGAAGGTCAATTTGTAGGAATTAGTGCACACTGTAAAGCTGCCTTTCTGTTTACTTCTGCTGCAGTTTGGACCCTGCAGAAACATCCAGCTCCATTTTTCACTTGAACGTTAAAGACATATGATAAAGGTAAAGAATTGAAAGCTTTGTAAGAAAACCAGCATTTCTCCATTCTTACCTAAACCAACCTCCCAGTGTATTTATCATACTGGCTGCTCTAGCCAGCACTGTAGCTCATTTGTTCTTGTAGCATTAAAAAACCAAAATCACTTATTTCCATTGCTATTTCTTAACTCCTTAAACTGGCACTAATGACTTTAGCACCTCCTGTCTTCTCAGCTGACTTTGATTTGTGCAAGTGAACCTATGAAAGCATTAAACGTTGTTAACGTGTCACCCTTCCCAGTCTTGCAGGTTCCAGCAATAATTTCCTTTCCTTACTCTCCCATCAGCAAAATTTCCACCTTAAGTGCTCTGCATCTGTGAAGCCAAATTGCTGCATGTGTGTGAGAGACTGGAAGGACTGCTGGCTCAAAACCTTTCCTGTGTGCGTGGAAGAGGCAGGTCAGGCCTGTCCCTGGTGGGCAGTGCTCTGCCCCATACACCCCCCTGGGCCCGTATCCCAGCCCTGCAGCGGCCACCAATCCCTGACACACCGGCAGCAACGCTCCACACCTGCCCCTGCAGCTCCCAAGCCAGCTCCTGAGCGGCCAAATGACCGGGAGTCCCACCTGGGGAAAGGACCCAGGAAGGCCCAGGGGTATTTAAAGTGGAACATGAGGCAAGCATGCTCTGATCCTATCTCTTCTTGGTATTTCTATTGGTTGAGTGCTGCTAGAACATGGGAGTTGGTAGATATATTTGTTCTTTTCTGTCTTCCTTCTTTTTCTAGTTTCATTTTCTTGGAATTTTGAGTAATTTAAAATCAAACTGGATTAGAGCTTGTGAAGATAATACTTTGAGAACTGTTTTATGTTTATGTTTATTAAATGCTGTTCTAAAACTTTTGCCAAACTTCTCTGATTGTCTGAGATTGCTAGTAAAGTTTTTGTGGCTTTTTTTCTGTTTTCAACTCTTGAGAATATCTTGTCAGTATTTCTCCCATGCATCTAACTCAGAGTATGTGAACAAGTGTAAGCCTTTCTAAAAGTCTCATTGAGTGAGTTTTTTGGGGCCTTACAACGTGACATAGAGCACCGCATGCTGAATCTGTCCTTCCTCTGGTTCCTCCTTGTTATGGTTACTGGGGACATGGAGACCTCCTGCAGTGTCCTGTACAGTCCAGGATATTGCCTGGTCAAGAAATACTTGTACTCCCTGTAGGCAGGACAATTATAATTCATATTCCCCTCCAAAGAAAACCTACTGATAGATTATTTTAAAAAAATATTCTTCTGTGCTTGCTTGCTGTCATAAGACCCAGACTGCTAGGTCATAAGCTTCAAGTCTAACGTCTCTTTTCTTGTAGTCATTAAAAGCCTTTCAGAGAGGCAAATTTAGTAGCAAGACATCATTGAAACATAGGATAACTCCCATTGTGTAATGGTAACCTCTGTCTCTGGGAGTTATTAGCCAGGGTGACAGGCTATGCACTTATTTATTCTTCCAGTGGCAGCGAGATCAGAGCACAAAGGTCCCTTGAGGACTGCTCCATCTCAGTCCTAACTGGAGTATTTAATAGCTTCTACCACAGGCCTTTTTAGGTTGATTGTGGACTCTGTCCTATTAGCCAGAAACCACTGTTCAGCAAAGTGACAGCCAAATCTTTTAGAATATTTTATTTTTCGTAAACTAGCCTAAGGCTTTCAGGTAAAAAAAAAAGGGAGAAATAATTGCTTAGTACTGGGAGAGACTCAGGCACAACTTAGAATTCATCCCAATCTATTAAAGTGGAATAATTTCTATACTGTATATTCAGGAGAATAACGAAAAATTAGATTTGTACTTACAGAAAGAAATGTTCTTTCTTTTTTAATTGGTTCCTGCTTGGAGAACACCTGTCAGCACATTCTATGGCTGTATTTCAGTCTAATTCACTATTCAGGTGTTTCAACCTAAAAACACCTTGGTGATTAAATTGTCTCGCTGCAGTACATGTCTCCAGGGGACTCCCTCTACCTGGTACTAAAGCTAACCAGGCACACCTTGTCATCTCAGAGTTCAAAGCTCATTCCTATTCAGTGCATTGCCAGAATCCAAGAAGTGTAATGTTTTTACAAGACTGTGATTTTTTTCTTGTCAGGGGTGCTGGCTTTTTATTCCAGTATGGAATATATGCTGGAAGACCAAATTGAGAGGCTGTAAGTCCTCCAAACATTACCATTGATCCTGTTCAACAAATAGATAAGACTGAAAGTTGAATATAAACAAGAGTCTTACTCATGTGGTTTACTGAAGCATGATTTACAAAAATAAAAGAAAACAGTAAAGAAGCTTTGCCTTCACTCTGCTGCTTTTTGTTGAGTAAAGCTTGAGAAATATCTGTCCATCATCTGGCATTGTCACAGTCATATAACAAGTATGTGCAGACTATCTCATTTATCAGTCTACTTTTGCTGGGTATCTTCTTTATAGCTCCCGTAAAAGCATTGTGAAGCCCAAGGTGCCAGCCTGCAAGGTGCTTTGGGCTGGTGGGCATTTTTACCAGATATTCTCTGGAGGACAGAGGGAGCATAAAGATAACAGATAGAAGGGACTTCTTTAGGTCAGAGGAAAAAAATTACAGACATCCTGAAAATCACAGCGCATTTAAGGTATGATTTGAAAGTGTAGTAAATCAGAGCTATCCTACAGTCAGCATGGCACATTCCTTTTGACATAATTTCTACCACAGCAGTAACATCCAACCAATCACCTTCATTCCTATTTTTATTGTATTGCCTTTATTTGCCAGCTCATTGTGCCAGATTTGGTAGTCTCTCTGAAGCAGCAGGTCAGGATTTAGATCTCTGATAAAGCAGAGAGGTCATGTGGAAAGACCTGGTTATTAATTTGGAAGAAGACTGTGTGCTCATGGCAATAATAGCCAAACAAGAGGATGGCCTTGGGTAAAGAGGATGTATGGAGGGACAAACCCTGACTGTGTTAAGGATATAACCTGCATACAGATCACCAAGAGTTTTCCAATTGACTTCAAGGGGAAATGGGTTAGTTGTGAATCTAGAAAGTGATGATTTAAGAACCTTTGCTATTGTACAGCTGCTGCTATATGAGGGAACACAGACCACCAGCTTTATGCATATCTTCCCACCCTACTTCATATAGCACATCTTACCCATCAAACACTCCAGAGAGACTGTGTTCTTGCACCTTTGCCGAAAAGAATGAACTGGTACCCAAGAAAACTGAAATATGTTTTTACATTAAAAAAAAAAAAAATATTCTCTTGCCTTGTTCCGCTTTTGTCTATAAATCTTCTTTCCTTGACAGGGTTATTAAGAACAACTGGCTGAAGCAGCACTGCTGTTAGCTGAGATTCTTGCTGTCCTATGAACCTGTCAGCCAAGTTACAGGAGTAAGTATAGAGAATCAATAGTCTTTTTGGCAAAGACAAAGAGCTGACATTGATTCTTCCAGCTCTGGCAGGTGCCTTTCATACTGTGCCCTTCAATGTGTGATCAAGGCCTGTCTACGGCCCCATTGAAACCTTGTAGAGTGTTTAGCATAGGAGGAAGGAAATTCCTACAAATTTAGGAATTTCCTTCCTCCTATGCTAAACACTCTACAAGGAGTGTACAAGCTTCAAAGCTACATTCTCCCTAACTTCCACAACTAAGGAATGGGTGAGTTTGACAGAACTTCAGACCTTCAAAGGGATAGATGGGATTGGGTGAAAAGGCTGCTCTTACTTCTTCCTGTCTTGGATGTCTGACCATCTGGCAGTGTTCTGTGAGTGCCCTCAGTGAACTTTTGGAGAAGTCTTCTGTCATAATTTAATGTATCTGACTAGATAATAAGATATGGTCCAGAAACCACCATTAAATTAATAACTGTAGACTACAGTCCCAGGCTATGTTACAAGCTAACAAAAGTTTGAACTTGCAGAGCCAGGTTACTGAGATTTAACACAGGCACAACCAGAGAGGTGGTCTACCTACATTATGATAGTAATACCAGGCAGAGTCATGATATAGTTTCCTTCTTTGCCCCCATACTTTCCTGTCACCGCTCCTTAAATACGGTAAGTAATATCACGTTTGGCTGATGTTGCTTTGCAGACCTTTTGGGTACTTGCTTTTTCTCAACTCAACTGTTTTTTGAAATGTTGTGCACCTCTGCAAGAGCCCAGTAATAGCTGGGTAGAGGTTTTACTTTGTAATGATTATTCTAAATCCTAAATGCCACCTAGTAAAACAATCAGTCACAATTTGACTTCATTAAGTGTTCTTTGTTAGTTCATTAACCTTGGCATTGTCAGCATGTTGCCACAATCAAATAGAATTTATTCCATGTTGTGCAATGAGAACTGAGGGCAGATCTCACACTGGGCTGTCGTCTAATGGACCTGAAGCACCTGCTAAATGTAACAGTGCACTGTGCTCAATGCAGGCATCCAGCAAGGAGAGAGGATGTATGTGCTGGAGATGATCTGGTATACATCCAGGTGCTGAGCTGGGCACACCTAGTCCTTTAATCACAGTCTCATCAAATACCTGGCAAACTTTCTGAAGCCCAGGCTGGTTTCCCTCTTGAGCTACAGCTAAACTAGAACACCCACAGGACTGTTTAAATTTTGTTTACTTGAATGCTGTTCTCAGAAGAGGAGAGAACTGACATATAGGCTTTGCTCAACATCTGCAGTACTTTTTAAACTGCAGATAATCAGTGGATAATGAAAAATGATATAATTTGCATCAGAAAGATAACTGAAAAGCCTCTTACACATATTAGTGGGCATAATTTAGCCCTTTGAAGTAAGAGCAACAAAAGAATATAAAGGGAAAATTCTGCTTTGTGTGGTATGTGCTGATAGAAGAGCTCAAGCCAATAATATCTTGCATATTTCTGCCACCTTCTTCCATGCTGACCTCCCTGTGGCCAGCTGCCAAAGGTCCCTGTGCAGCAACATGTGATGCAAAAAGCCTCAGGCCTAACTCCTTGGAAAGGATAAATTCCTCAACTCGGGGATTCAAAAAGACATGCTAAAGCCAAGCACCGTCACCAGTGCTGCAAAGGGAAGGAAAGGCATAAAAAGCACCCTGAGAAACTTCTTTTCAATCTTGTTGTAAGTAAGAATAATTGAACAGTGCAAAACTTCATAAGCAATTTGTGTCTATGTGACAGACAACAGACCTGTTTTTGAAGGTGATGATTACACTGACTTCCCAGCAGAAGCTCAATCAAATCTGTGGTTATATGGTTTCCTTCCAAACTGGAGAACACAGCAGTGTTGCTGTTATTTGATAATGATTTTGTGGGCATGAATTTATTGCATGTTTTCTGCTTGGGCTTCCTTTTGGTGGCTATGTCATTCTGGACTCCATGAGCAGGACCACCCCATCTCAGCCAGACATGTCAGCTTGCTTCAATCTTTCTTCCTGGTTTGGACAAAGCAAATACAATATTCACAGTATTTAGGCCATGTAAGTAGTTTTAAGGAGTCATCATTTCCAGTGTTGCCCATTCTCAGGAGATATCATGGTAAGAAGAAAATCTTGTAGGCTGTAGTGTGTTAAAGGAAGATAAAGCCAGTTATGGCCATGTATGAAAACAGAAGAATAATGCTTAGCACTTTGGCTTTGTAAATTGTGGTTTTGGTTTATCTTTTGAACCTTCCCTACAGTCTATTCCTAGAGATCACTCAGTTTTCCACCAGCTATTGGTCTGTATAGATAAAAGATTAATTCTAAAACGTAAAAAAGCACTCATGTTTCTTAAAAAACACCAACAATGTTAAGATATAAGAGTCATATTCACCTGTGAAATCTACTGGGAATCAGCAAGCCTCTCTGTTACCTAAGATATCCTTTTCTACCCTTCTCAGGTTTTTTATCCATCCTCTTAATGCCATTTTATTACTGCATATGAATCAAAACACTCTGCTAATAGAAAAAGCAGGCCTACTGCTTTTCCTGCTTAGTAACTATTTGACACCTATTTATTGACTTCATTTTGGTGTCTGTCTAGAGTTGTCCTTAGGATATCTCCTCAGAGTATTCTTTACTTTTTATTTGTACTGGTTAATATTCCAGACTGCTTATCAGCTATCAAACTTTCAGCTAGAGGCATAATGATATTTTATTGCTAGTGATTTGCCCATTTAAGCCAATAAACCAGCAATCAGTATTTTGACAACAAATAATGCCGGTATTTATCATTGTAAATAATGGACATAAGCTGGACTTTAAGCTGGACTTCACCTACTTACTCAGATTATAGCTGACTTATGCCAGCATGCATAAAATCAAACGCCCAGTGTTCTGACACCAGAGACTGACATAACTTCTGTGGAGTCAGTAGATCTGTCTGCAAGCGTAACTTAAGTGAACAAAGTGGCTTCTCCTGCTCTTGTTGAACTAAATGGGAAAAACCCACTAAATCAACAGGATCATGATCCGGTCACCCGGGGAGTCTCTGTTTACAGACCAGTTCTTAACAGAATCAAAGAATATGTTGAGCCATAAGGCTCATAGAGTCCAGCTCCTGTCCCTGCACAGAAAAATCCCCAAGAGTTACACCATGTGCCTGAGAACCTTCTTCAAACTCTTTGTGAACGCTCTCAGGCTTGGTGCTGTGACCACTGCCCTGGGGAGCCTGTTCCAGGGTCCAGTCACCATCTGGGTGAAGAGTCTTTTTCTAATATTCAACCTAAACCTCCCCTGACACAACTTCAGGCCATTCCTTTGGGTCCTGTCACTGTCGCCACAGACAAGAGATCTGTGTCTGCCCCTTCTCTTCCCCTCACAAGGAGGTAGTAGACTGCAACGGAGCATTGGATTTGGACACGAGGCAACTGCGGTTGTAGTTGCTATTTCTGTGAATAATTAATAGCTATTTCTGAGTTGGGTATTTTATTATTTATCAAAAAACACCACTTCATCAAAGCTAAGGAGTCCATTAAAAACCTATTGCTTTTGAGAAAGCCTGTGCCTTGTGGAGTGTAATGAGAACAAATGCCTGACCCTTGAGCATTTCAGAGACAAGGTCCCCAGCTGGGTGGAAGGATATTTAACTTTGTTCACATTGGCAGTGGCCTTGGGAAACAGGTATTACCTAGCAAGGTTACTACTGTTGGTTTTGTTGAAATTTCTCAGAGATGGAGAGATAGGGTTGGAGGGTGGGGGACATGGGGAGAGACACAGGGCAAACATTTGCCCAAGTTTCAGGGCATGTTACCACCTAAGCAGCGCCAGCTGGGCTGGCTCATGTTGTCGCAGTAAAGCTTTGGTAGTTCCATTATACCAGCAGAGAGTAGGAGAACAAGGACATGCCCCCTTCACACTTGTGCTCTCTGTCCTTGGTGTGGAGACCCCTTGCTTGGGCAGAGTTTGTGGCAAAGCATTGCATCTGCTGGTTGACTGGACAGGCTGTGCCCTCTGTAATGCTTAACAGGCGTCCTGGTCCCTGGGAGAAAATAACTTGCTCTTTAGATTTAGGAATACTCCTATTTATAATGTTCCCTCCAGCCCTGATAGCTCTCTCTGACTGCAAACAAATAGTGAGGTGGAATGCTCCTTTCTGCCTGCTGGATCAATAAGTTGTGTGCCAGTGGCCAGGCAACTGGGAAAAGGGTCAGTGGGTGCACGCTGCCTCATGCAGGAGTGTCTCTTGCCTGTCTCTTTCCTACTGTAGCAGCACAGGCTCAAGGCCTTAATAAAGTCACAGTCACCTGCTGAAGGTCTTAATTTACTCACTGACTTTTGGAAAACACGTACACATAGAGGGTAGCTGGGTAAGGTCCATCCAGAGACCTCTGATGTGGTGTTTGAAGTGTCACCACAACCATACTGGAAGCAAGCTTGCACACAGTCTATGGGTGCATAGGAGAGCTCCCTCGGGCCCTGGTGTGAGCTGAGCATCCTGACCCTGGGCTCTGCCCCTTGCTCCACTCAGCCTACCTCCCTGCCCAGGTCCAGGAGAGTCAACCCACTGCACTCTGTTCCTGCTCCCAGTGTCTGTAAGGCAGAAATTGCTGAACACTGTTTTGACTCCAGCTGGCTAACTCACACCAGTAGGAGAATGAGTCTCAAAATCCCCTTAGCTCTGTGCATGCAGACAAGGAAGTCATGTCTGCATACATCACATCCTTGGTATTGGGAAGGCATTTGCAGTAAAGCTGGAGGTGACTGGGATCAGACTCCCAGGCTGCAAATTAATGCAACCTGCAGGGACATCACTGAGTCCAGAGAAGAACGGATGGCACTGCTCACTGGAGAGCTTCATAAATAGGATAAGTCAACTTTTAGTACACTGCAGTCTTGTTTAACGGGCAATATTTCTTTGCAAATGGATAAACCAGGCAGTTCTAGAGGCAATGGTGAGCCTGTAAATTGCTTGTATGTTTTTGCAGAATGGCTCGCTACTGTTTTATGGTCAAAAATATACTTTCTGCAGCTGCTCTCAGTCAATGCTTCTGAAAGCTTTAACAGGGTAGAGTCCACTGTCTGACTATTGCCACAGATTAATCAGTCCCTGTCTCCCCGGTGTTTTGTTCTTAAGTCCTTAAACATATTTTGGTTTTACATTGGGGAAATATTTTCCTTGAGTTTGTTTGTGGTTTTTGTTTCTTTTTGTTTCATTTTGTAGCATTAAGCACTGTTGAAATAATTCTTTCCCATGTTGTTCCTGTGCCTTGTGCCTTTTAAATTCCATGTAGCTTCATATTTGTTCAAGCAGAAATGCTTAAAATCCTTGGCAAGGGGTGTTGTTGTCAGGGGTAATCACCTCCCCACAGAGATAAGAAGTACAAGGTGTAAATGAGTACCTCTGCTCCCAGAGGCAGTGTTAGCCAGCAACAGCCACACTCCAGGATGTGTCTTAGAGGTATTGTGGAATGTCTTGTTTTTCCACATAAATCATTTAAATAAATTATCATGATGGCTTGAAACTGCTGCCTGATACTATAATGTCTCAAATGAAGACAGAAAGATAAATCTTTTAAGCACTTACCATCATGACATGTTCCATTAGTCCATTATTTAATTACTGACAAGGGGCAGTGTCAGGAAGGGGAGCAGGGGGTTGGAAAGGATTTTCTCCTTCAGGAAAGCAACCAGAGTATGGATTGACAGGCAAGCTGAAGTCAGTACCGTTTCAAAAGAGTGAACCTTCCTGGCATGCCAGCCCTGCTTTGTAGGGGTACCCGAGATAGCTTTAACTAGCCTGCTGGGGCAAGCTTGCCACCATGAAGACTCCTGTGCAAGCCAGACTTGCTGCTGCTTTGCCAGTTCCTAGTGTCACTGCCACAGGAGATCTTCTAGCCTTGTTCCCCCTTCAGATCACAGAGAAGGTGTCAGCCTCATCTGCATGGGTGAGATTTCATCTGGATCTATCCCCTGAAGAGTATGATGACTTTAGTCTGTCTAGGTCTGAGATGCAGTTTTACTTTTTGTACTTTTAAACTTAACTTTTACTTAATTTTAGCTGATTTTTTAATGTACAGAAAAATAGCACATCCCATCCTTCATTTTTGTGATGGGCAGAAGGCTGTTGAAAGACACTGGGAAGGCTTGGATAGCACTAGCTCAAAAAGAGAGTAATGGGGCACACACAGGGAAGGAGATCTGCTGCGCTTTAGACAATTTCTTCAAGCAGGCTGCCAAGGGCAAAGGACCAAGCTATAGACAACATGGCTTGAAGACTGCGTTCAAAATGCTCCAAAGCCTGGGCCTTTCAGGTGTGGACCTCGTCCAGGGGCTCGCGCAGAACTCAATACTTGGCATGCCTGGTGGTGACTTGCCCTGTAGGGCTGATAAAATTCCACGGGAAGGCGTATGCTGTGATTCACGTGCGGGCTGCATGCGTTGCGCTCGCTTTCACAAACCAGCCGCAGGCGGCAGATGATCAGAAGCGGTCCCGCCGACAGCCGCGAGCGTGGGCTCTGCGGGCGTGCTCCAGAGCCACCTCTTCCACACGGCTCACCATCCACAACCCCCTGCACAGGAGAGGTACCGTCAGCTCGCCATCACCCACAACTACTTTACCTGCAGAGAGGTGGACCTGCTCAGGTGCCTGTCTGCAGGAGGCTCACAGTCTGCAGCAGGCGTTTCCCCTTTTCCCCAGCCTGCCTGGGCATCAGGGTCCCTGGATTAATCCCTTCGATACTTTTCACTGCAGCAAACATTGCATCCTGAGGTGTCACCCCTGCAGTGAGTTCACTGAAATAGTTTTTATTCCCTTGTAACTGCAGTGTGAACAGGGACTGATCCCAACTACCTTCCTGTTTGATGTGCAAAACAAAACAGGAGATCTTAGGATTATGCACCTAAAAATGGCATCACCATGTATTTAAATGAAGTAGGGTGCATGAATTCATTATGATCTGAAAGCTCTTTAAACACTGCCTAAGTAGGTACAACAGCTTCAGATGAGCCTCAGGACTAGCTGATAATGCATATACTTGAGGAAGTTTTCTTGGATTTTTCTCCCATGCCCATGTACAGCTGCAGAGCTCCAGCTTGGAAAGAGCGTTCATGCGAAGGGAGATACACTAAATGAAGCTAAAAGCTGCAAAAATATCAACTCAATTTACTTCTCAGTTGCAGCTCTGCAGTTCTCAGGACTTCCCTTCCACTATGTAAAGAGGAAACAAACTCTGCCTTGGTTTAGGCATTGCTAGTGATACAATGAAAATAATAAGGCTTAGCAGACATTTTTGTATTGCACAGAAAATTATATCCTTTCTATAGTATCATAATTTTAAAGCTTAAAAGGTTCACTATGATCATAAGATTGCTATGATCATGTTCTCCGACTCCTTGGTTCTATTTCTTTTTTATTTTTTCAATCATTTAATAGAGAATTGTATCTTGCTGTAATTTTGATAAGTCTGCAAGCAACAATCCTGGCCTTGCTATTTCTTGCAAGGAACTGGAATCAGTCCTGCAGTTATATCTGCAGATATTTGTTTGTATTCAGGTATGTAGGAAATTAAGAGCCTTGTAGCTGTGATTAAAACACTTCAAGCCTTTTGCTCATTTGTACATGTTGTCTTTTTAAGTCTGTGCAGGGAGATAGCTCATATCTTAAATTAATTTTTCAGTCCTGTTAAGGAAGCATTTTCCCTGCGCCATACACAGGTGTTCCTCCTCTTGCTGTGCCAACTGCAAAAGTTTGGTGGATCTACAAAACATGGTTTCAGTATTCCAACCCTCACAACCACTCAGAGGGTTTCAAGTCCATTAGTGGGACAAGCTGTTCGCAGCACTAGCTCTCAAACAGTGAGAGCTTGTCAGTGGGTAAGACAATTGCCACCACAAAATGGCAGTACAAGACACGCTGGGAGGACAATAAGCTACACATTACTGTAACCTGGCTGGCACTGGGGCAGGTCCTGTCCTGTGGTGGAATCTGCCCTTGGGTTCTGGCATGTCTCCTCCAGCCAGACAGCCCTACTGCCATCAGCAGGCTGAGATGCAGGATGACCTGGCACTGGTCACAGATGAGCAAGATGGAAAGTAAAACTGCCTACTCCTGATCCCTCATTCTTACCCTGAATGATCAAACCCCCAATTCACTTCCCAGGACCAAGACCATGGGAAGTGAAATCCTTTCAAGTCCTGTTCTCAAGGGCAGGTCAGTTTACCGCACATCCCAAGATGCAGGCAGATATGCAGGCATATCTTAAAGACAGTCCTTTACTTCTGAGATGAAAAGGTCATGAATATCAGTCACTGCCAAATTCAAAAGGCTGCTTCATTCTAAACAGGGAGATGAAATGTCGCAGGCTGTTCTCTGCAGGCAATGCTTTGTCCTGAGGGTGTCAGAAATGCTCACTGTTATCATAGACACCCCTACAATTACTAGCTGAGCAACAGCCCCCACTGCCTGGGACCAGGGCTCTTCCCATAAGTCCTGCAGAACTGTACCTTAAACAAAGGTGTGCTCATGTTCACAGTGCAGTGCAGGTTACTGGAGTTGAAAGATCAAGAGATGGGGAATAAGGGACATAGCTCAGGCCCTGTCCCTACCCACAACGTGAACAGTAACGCGCTGCTGCCATGCTGGCAGGGGCTGAGCTGTCCCATTGGCCAATACAAAGAAAGTGAGAAAGAGACAGAGAGCAACTGACAAGGACACCAAGATGGAAGAAGACTCTTCTTCCCTCTCAAACAGGCATGGTGATGCAGGCTGTACCTGGAGCCAGTTCCCACAGTATGCGCACAGCAGGAAGGGGCAGCAGTGCTGCTGGGACCTGGGCAAGTCTAGGAGCTCAGATATGTACAGTGAGTATGTACAGTGACGCAAACAGCATGGGCTGTATTTTGCTCTCATTGCTGTCCAGGAGCATCCTTGAGGTAACACTATTCCTCTGCATACCCAGAAACTTGAGAGACATGAGGATCCTGCTGCCCTCTTCCCCTAGGTGGCCCACAGCCCCAGGATGGACTGCACCATATCGATGCCCCAGAAGTAGATAAGGACTAAAAATGGATCCTTGGACCAGGAGCACAGAGGCACGAGGAAGAGATAAAGGTGCTCTAACACCTGTCCTCTGATGCTGACAGGCACTCCAAAATTGCAGCTGCACACCAGTATGTGACTGCTGAGCACAACAAGGTAACTCAGCATTTGGAGGGCTCTGGCAGAGGGCTTTAAGAACACAACTTCAGTCACGTCCTCAGGATGGTCTTCACTTACTTTCAGTTTTATTTGTAATGAATTTTGGTTCCAAATCTGCACAGGAGTAATCAATTTCTTCCCTTCATCTGGGAGCACGGAAGAAGTGAATCCCAAGCCAGCAAATGTGGTCTTTCTAAACAGATTTTTTTCAGTTAAACTTTGCAGCATCTTCAATGAGATGTTCTTGAACTTGCATTTTCCAGGCATTTAAAGGCACCATGAATTACAATATAATTGAAAAATGGGCCTGTTTCTTAGAAATGAAGTGTAACAAATAGCCCCTGTCTGCTGACTTAATAGAGAAGCTTAACATTATTATAACCATATCAATAACAAGGCCAGCTAGCCATTAGCAAGAGGAGTTCATTCACTGCAGCTCTCTGACGCTTTCCAGCTTGCTTTTTCATGGTAAATGGGTGTTGCTTGTGCTCATTTTCTATTCAGATAATTCCCAGCAGCAAGATAAACATATGGGTGAAATCCTGCTTTTCTCTACATCTAAGTAAAAGCTGTTAGCAAGATGGTGATAGAAATAAGACGAATCTATGACAGAGGAAAATACAAAGAGGAGAAGCTGAAGCTCAGCCTGGGTAGAAGACTAAGGCAAAGGACAATGAAGTCCTGGCATGTTAAGGTTTCTGTGTACTAGCTGCTGGAATAATGCTGAATGGTTGATGGGCATGCTTGTGCATTAAAATACAAGAACAGGTTTAGGAAAAAAACCCTTCTGAATCAGTTCCGTTTTCAATTTTTAACTTTGTTCAATTTATTTTTTTTTTTACCGTGGTTTTCTTTTTTTTGCTCCTTTTATTTTATTTTTTTTTTTTTTTGGTAACAGCTATCCTGGGGAATATCCTTGGGGAAGTGCATTTAGATAACAAAATCAGACTCAGTCCAGTGGTGACAATAGGCATTTAAAAAGTTTTAGAAAATCACTGTTAAACAAAAACAAACAAGCAGATGACAGTGCTGATCATTTTGTAGGGCCAGTTAACTTTTTTCTTACAAAAGGTTTGCAAAAAGGAGATGTTTCATTCAAAGCAGCGGGACCAGGTCAGCCATGACATTTTCAAACTCCACTTATTCTCTGTGCTGCTGACATGCTGCATTCACCCTGTGGTGGCTGGCTGCACTGGCCTGGATGTAATAATTTGAACAGTCAGTCACACACAAACCCGAGAATGACTCCACTGTATGAACAGGGTATTCCTTACTTGTTACATCCCATTTCAAAGGTTTCATTCACTCAATCAAGAAACATGACACGATGTGACATAGCTGAACTGACATAAAATGAATTGACCCATTAGATGAAATATGTGTAATCCAAATGGTCCAGGATACAATGAATGGACAGTTCTTACTTAAAAAAAAAAGAAAAAGCTTTATTTTAGTCCCAAGGAGTTTCTGACTTCTGTGCTTGCATAAATATGAACTAAAGTAATAGCAAGAAGAGAAGAAAGGGACTAATGCATCTGCATCAAGCCAATAAGCCTACCATGCCAGAAACCCTTGTGGTATTCAACCAAGCCTATCCTAAAGGTGGCAAACAAAAGTTAAACAAAACACACGTTTAGGGATAGTTTTGTTCCTAGATGTTGTGGGATCACATTGGGCCAGTTCAGTTCATATTAAAAGCCTAGCCAGTCTCTTGATGGATTGCTTCTTCCCTCAAAACACATTAACCAGCACATCCAGTTTGGTCTGCCAAGTACTAGCACTGGTAGAGACCCTGTGTAGAGAATAGGGTCTGGTCCTGGGTATGGCACAGTGGACTCCCCCTGTTTGAAGCAATCCTACCTGGTGACAAAGAACACTCATGATTCTGTGCAGCTTTTCTTAGCTAGCGTCTGGATGTGATGGCACAAAACACCAGGTGTGTTTGAAACCTTGGAACAAACTTCTCTCGAGAAAGTCATTGGTCAGCTCTGCCCCTAGAGTGATATTACAGAATGACATGTTGATTCTTAAAACAAACCAGATTAATAATAGCAAATCCATATAGACTAGGAGTTAATCAAATTCCTGAAGATCGTGAGCAATTCCATGGAAAATAAAGATTCTTCTGAAAGAATATTTCCACCTGCAGATTGCTTTTACCAAGCCATGGCTACTCATGCTAACACATGAACAACTCTGGTCTCTTCTCAACACTTCTATGCCCAGAAGTATGGTTAATAAAATTACCTTTGTCCTGACAGAGCTCTCCAAATTTTAAATTGTACAGAGAGATACACATTGTTTCATTGATATTACTTATTTCTATTTAGTTTCATTTTAGCAGAAGTTGTGTCATTGCATAGCCGTTTATCTGTCTTGAAACAATTCTAAGACTATTCAAAAGTCCAGCTACAGAAAAAAATAAGTTTGTGAGGGAGCATGTTTATTTGGAAGGCCATCTGACAGCTTGTGAGTTATCTAGGCTTGAGAAGTTGACAATTGGGTACTAATATCTGAAATTAATATTGCTGGCTTAATTACCAAATAGATACTTGGAAATGTTCTGAGAGCTGATGGGGTACTTTCTTTGGACACTATTCCTCCTGCTTTCCTTGCCTGGCTTTATACCTGCCTGATTCTGCACCCATGATGTTATTGGTATTCATTTATTAGAAAACAGGAAAAGTCACTTTTCATAAAAGCTTTTTCATTCTGCATAAGGACGGTAGAGTGCAAAATGACTACTTTTTGGCTGGGGAAAAGAAGAAAAAATTCTTTATTGTCACAAATTACTGTCTGCATTTTACGATACTATATCTCTCTGAGCAGCTGCAGACTAGTGCAGGGATTGCCCCTCTTCAGCAATATGTGTCCTTAAACAGCTGGAGATAAGCACATTCAGAGCCTTACTGAGAACACACCATCGCATTTCCATTGGTAATGAGCGAAACATCTACAGTACTTTCCATCTGAAATGAGCTTTACTGTAAGCTAAAGATACCAGTAACCAAGAAAAAATACCATGTCAGGTGGGCAGCAATCTCCTGAAAGCATGGTGGTTCTTTCCCTTATACATTAGTAATAAAATTCATCCCTGTGATACTCCAATAAACACAGATGCTTACTTGCACCTACACGGGATGTTTTTCTCATTCTCAGAGTTACAGCAGAGGTGATTTTGAAACAAAGAAAGGTACAAGGCTATAAACAGCAGGAGTACTACATGATAAGGAGATGTAAGAATTACACAGTTGCTCTCTTTTTTTTCCTCTCCCTTGCTCAGGTTGTGGTTCCTGTGTCTTCATGGTAGCTGTCAAGGACTACATGAGACAACATGCTGTGCAGCAACACTGCATGAGCACGGGCTGCCTTTGATGTGTCTGGGAGGGTTCATGGCAGAGTCTGGATCTGAATATCTCCCCAGATCAGTGGCTTCCTGAGCTGCTCCCTCAGGTCACATACAGGATCCTGTGGTCAGCTGTGGCATTGCTCAGGCTCACAGACCTCCTGTTCAGGGCACAGACAGAAGAGCCCCCTCAGCCACAGCTGGGCTGTCAGCATGAGTAAGGCAGGGTGGGCTTGAGCCTCCAGGGATAGAGAAAGGACCACATGCTCACCTGCACCAAACCTACCCTTTAAGCAGGAGTAAAGAAAAAGATGACTTAGCTATTGTGGTGCTGTCCTTTTCCTGAGCCATTCTGGCATGGAAAGCTACTTAATTGGTTTACTTTGCACTGACTACAGCAATGTTGGTAGCTGCCAAAAAGCCTGCTGAGCAAAAAATGATGGCTCCTAACTGTTCCTTGCTCTGACAACCTCCCATGTGGAAACAGGGCTGGCTGGCTGCAGTAGCAGCAACATTGCTGAGTCAAGACCTTGAACTAATCCTTACTAAAGGGAATTCTAACATGAGGACATTTATCCCTCTGATTTTACATGCTGAAGCAACATAAAACCACCCTCCGTTCAGTCCCTTTTGTACATGTACCTGGTGTGTTTGACTTACTGAGATAGATGAAGTGATCTTACAGTCAAATTTTGGGCTACACAACCAGTTCTCACAATCATTTCTGGACATTTTTCCTTTGAGAGAGCTGCAGCACTGGGACTGGGCTGTGGGCTAACTGTGCTCTTGGGGCTTTTAAAATTAGATCATATAGGAATATGCACCATTAACTCCCTTCTTCAACAATAAAGTTTCCTATTTTCTCCATACGAGATCAGCCTTCAGAGACTTGTGCAACAGGGGGAGTTGAACTGAGGTGTCTGGCTGAAGTCTGTGTTAAACTGTCCCTGGTGCCTCATTGCCCCAAGGTCTCCAGAGGCAGAGGCACCACTCAGTGGAGAGAAGACAGGTTAATGGCACATTTTGTATTCATGACCTTGTGAGATATATGGGACGTAAAAAAGCTCTGTCTGGATTTATATGAACAAGACACCCATTGAAATGCTTCAGGATTTTCAAAAAATCCTGATTAAAAAGTTGGCTTCACTTCTAGCTCCAAGCAGGCAAGGAAGACATTGCCTCTCTCCTCTCGCTCTTCTATTGGGAGAATTTTTGCATAAATTAAAATTAATGCATTTTTTCAACTAGGTCAGTGGAATGTAAATGTTCCATTCCAGGGAGGATTATACATGTAACTCAGTTAAGGGATGCACAGTACAGATCAATCCTGCTGCATTTATCAAAGCCGAGCTGTTTGGAACAGAAAGCAACCAAAGTGCTTCTACCAAACACTTCATTGCAGTATCTGAAGGCTTGCAGGGCTGAGGATGGGTATTTGTCTCACTCCTGGGAAATCCTAAAGTCTTTGGCTTTTGTCTAGGTGTCAAATATGTCTTCAAATGTGGTCATGAAATCTGTGTGATAAAGTGGGACAGCAGCAACAGCTCCATCTCAGTGGTTTTAGCTCCACTGGGAACACGCTTCCCGTGTCTGCGGACCAGGCGGTGCAACGTGAAACTCAGCAGCAAGTTGAACAAAACTGAATTTGTGCTGCCCCAGGAGCTTGTCTGCTTCTGCTGTCAGGCCCTCATCTGGCTGCTGGCAACTGTGTGGTGCCCTCAACAAGTGCCTACTTTATGTCTTAGATCTCATATTCAGTCTGGATGCAGATACTGTGCTACTGAACTAGTGCATCTGAACCCCTGATGGGGCCCACAAACAAGCAAATAAGAATGTAATTTTCTCTCTCACTCTCTCTCTCTGGCTTGGATTTTCTCCTGTGCCACAAATCTGCAAGCACACACACACTCAAGTGTATGGAAATGAATGGCCACCCTGACTTTCAGCTGTGCTGGAGAGAGGTTTCAGACATAAGCAGGATGTTGATGCTTTCAGAACTGGACTAGGACTTTTGATAGGCTTAGTACTGTATATTCTGGTGCAAGGAAAGATGCTGTGACTGAGACCATAATACAGCAGCAACTGAAACAAAATCTTCTCAAAAAATATTTTTTTTCATGATGGATGACACTTTGAATTATGTTACCTCCCCTTAGAACAACCTAATCTTCTAAAGAAATCATAACTAAACCTTTCTGAGTTGCAGATGTCCTTTTACAAGGATCAAAACAAAATTGCTATCAATGCAGAATTGTCCCAAACAAACTTTTAAATAGTAAATGCTGAGAAATGGGACCTTGTTTTTCATACGGTTCCAGTATACCCTTTCCTTGACTCTCACTGCATAATATATCCAGGATGTATTTTTCCATTTCTTCAAATTAAAATGCTCTAGTGATTGTGATTAAAGGTCTCTGCAGTCCAGAACCTGACCTCAGATGTCAGCCCATATGGATATTTAAGGAAATGCACAAGGACGGGGGCAGTCAGTACACAGTGGTCTGTACTGGTCTGGCTTTTGATGATCAATAGTTTCAGGGGTCACTGAGCTACAGGTTGAAGGTGGATATTCATCTTAATAATGGTCCCATATGACATGATTTTGTCTAAGTCTTTTTTAAACATATTTGTGCAAGAACAAGTTT
Organism: Tichodroma muraria; assembly: GCA_013390105.1. Lineage (NCBI taxonomy): Eukaryota > Metazoa > Chordata > Aves > Passeriformes > Sittidae > Tichodroma > Tichodroma muraria. The sequence goes on along the minus strand of WAAG01048897.1, from coordinate 90,924 downwards.
CTGTTTTGGCAACAAGTCCCATGGTTTAATGCATCATGTAGAAAATTCCTTCCTTATGGTTTAGATCTACTGTAGGATAATTCAATTTGTTACCCCTAATTCTTGCATTGGAGGAACAAAATAAACCTTGTCCTGTTTACCTTCTCTGTGCCATTGGTGATTTTATACACTTACATCAAGTCCCCTCAGGTAGTCTTCTTTCCAAGCTGTAAAGCTCTCATTTAGTCTTTCCTGAAAAATACGCTGTTAAAAAACTCTGACCATCCTTGCTACCTGTTCCGTATCTTTTTGAAGGTTATTAGATCAGTGCTGTAATACTATTTTCTGTTCTACTTTATTGTATTCCCTCATTCAGCAACTCCTACTATCAAATTTGCCTTTTGACTGTTGCAAGGCAATAAGTGATGTTTTCAAAAACCTCACACCTTAATTTCAGTTACCCAAGATCTTTCTTAAGTGTTGCTAACTAGAGACTGTCATTGCATATGTATGAGTTATTTTTTCCCTAAGTGACTTATTTTGTATTTGTCAATATTGCATTTCATCTGGCACTCCGATGTCGATATTATAAGGTCCTTCTGCAACAGTCAGCTTTAGCTCTGATTATTGTGAATAATTTTGTATCATCTGCAAACTTTGCCAGTATTCACTCACTTTGACATGCCATATACACAGGTGGTGAACAGCACTGATCCCAGCATAAGCCCTTGGACACTCCTTTTGTAAATTTACCAGCAGTCCAGAGAAAATGTTGCTTTATTTATTCTGTCACTCATACAACTACCTATCACATTACTCACTTTTGTTCCTTGAGATGGTGGTTGGTTTAAGCTCTGATTTGGTAGCTCAGCAATTTCATATTTGAGCTCTTTTAGCACACTTAGTTGAATGGCATTTTGTCCTCGTTTGGCTGGGGTTGATTTATCCAAGAGGGTCTGCTTTACAGAAACTGTAGTTCTCTTTGTCCACAGTTGTTCCACCTCGCTATCAAAGCTTCATCTGTGGGAACAATGCAGGTATAATTTCTTGTTCATCAGAAATGTCAACCTTTTGAATTTTTCCAGCAAAACTAATCCTTAAAAGAAGGGTCCTGCAGACCTAGGTTGAGCTCTTAGACTGAGGGTGATTCCTCTACCAGCTCAGGCCTGGAGACTCCTTCAGTGTGCAAGAATTAGCATTCTGTTGAGCATGGGAGGGCAGTGGAGTAGTCTTTTGTACCAAAGAAGTGGGTTAGGGAGAACTGACTGCTGCTAATCAAAGGTTCATTTATTAGAGTCCATGTAAAAAGTCTGTGTTAACATCTGTATAGTGCACAAAATCTCTGCTCATGTGTTCCCCTGAACTGGGATCTGGAGAAACACACATAATATGCTCATACCTCTTCTTGTAAGTGAGAGACTTCTAGCAGGACAGCAAGTTGCATTTTCACCCTTCCTTTTCCCATTTATTTTCAGTGCGGGCAGCTCTATAGTCTACAGGTCTTTCTCTAACAAGCAGGTGTAGAGCTTGGCTTCAGTCAGGCTGGCAAACTGGTGAGTCTCTTCTAGTTTACTTTGTGCTAGAGAAAATGGTACTCACTAAGCTGAGGATTGCCAAAGCTGTGCCAAAGCATTGCTTGTATCACTCTCTGCTGTCCTTGAGTGTAGCTCCACAATATGCTTCATGAAGAAAACAATACAAATTCTGATAAATACTTTAAGTATAAAAACCTTCTCAGATATAAAAGTCTATTAAATTACACTGCCAAGGTGCAAACCACACTGCATGTAATAGACATTTAAGCTACTCTCAGAAATAGCTAGTAATCTTCTTCACCATGAGCTACTGATTATAGAATTTTGTAAGTCAATCTTAAAAGCACCATCCACCTGGATTAATCTCCCTGGTGTCCATGATGGATCAGACCAGGACCCCCAATATCACTATCTCTCATGTGAAGCTCTGCTCATGCCTGGCAGTTGCATGCATAGATCTAGCTTGTGCAACAGTGACAGACTTCCCTATGTAGCAGGTTCATTGAGGGCAGAAAGAAAAAAGAAAAATAACAGACTTAATATCAGACTTGAAAAAATTAGGTTTTAGACAATGTATTCTTGTTATTTATCATAAACAACTAATTTTTTTTCTTTAGTAGCATTCTCTCTGCAAAAAGATGGTTGAAAAGATTGTGTTAAGGCCAAGAGATATAACTCTTTTTTTCGTTTTGGTGGTTTTGGTTTTTTTACTGCACCATATTGGCGTTCTAAGTCCTTTACAATCTACAGAAGCACATACCAAAGCCTGCTGCCTCCCATCAACACCCACTATAGGATCCCAGTGGATGTAAACACTGTTATATCCCAGGAAAGCAGAGTGCTAACCTGCTCCAAGTACCCAGCTCTTGTATTTTTAATGGAAAACTCATGAAGGAACCTAATTTGGTACCATGGTAAAAATCCATGCTCATTTAAAATTTGGCTTTAGTGGTAGTAATGAGCCCAGAACACCTAGAGCAAACACTGAGGTACAACAGAGACTGATTCTGATCACCAATATTTGGATTAATATTGGCTCTGTGATTTGTTCAATTTCTTCAGCACAACATGTTCTGTAGACCCCATTTTCATCTGACAATCTTCCAGATGCTTTATTCAGGATTGGTCCCGAAGAACTGGACTCAAGCACCTGGAAAGTGCTGAGCGTGCTCAGGCACCACTGAACTGAGGGAGCTCTGAGGCTGCCCAGGATTTTGCTCAGGCGTCTTTGAACCTTTTGCCCAGCAAGGGAGTGGTGCACGCAAAAGCTTGTTTGTTCGCCCGCGATGTTTTCTCCGGCTCTCCTGGTGCGTTTTAGCAGCAGCACCGCGTGTGCAGAAGAGAGCAACCTCCCGACCGCAGCACGCATGGCCGTGTGAAAGGCGAGGAGAAGAGGGGCAGGCATTTGTTATAAGTAACAATTAACCGCTCGTGTTGGCTTTTCTGGCCGGAGTAAAGGGTGCTGCTACCCGGGCCGAGAGCAGCTCTGGGACTGAGGCAGGGAGGGAAGCAGGCAGGCAGGGAGGGAATGAAGCAGGGAGGCCGGCAGGCAGGCAGGCAGGAAGGAAGGAAGGAAGCAGGCAGGGAGGGAGGGAAGCCGGCAGGCAGGCAGGGAGGCCTGCAGGCAGGGAGGCAAGCAGGGAGGGAGGCAGGGAAGCAGGGAGGGAGGCAGGGAAGCAGGGAGGGAGGCAGGGAAGCAGGCAGGCAGGGAGGGAGGNCGGAGGGAAGCAGGCAGGGAGGCAGGCCGGCACGGAGGGAAGCAGGCAGGGAGGCAGGCCGGCACGGAGGGAAGCAGGCAGGGAGGCAGGCCGGCACGGAGGGAAGCAGGCAGGGAGGCAGGCCGGCACGGAGGGAAGCAGGCAGGGAGGCAGGCCGGCACGGAGGGAAGCAGGCTCGCCGCGCACACGTGTGGGCCCAGCCGGGCTCCCGCAGCGCCCCCTCGCGGCCCCGCCGCCGCGCAGCGCAGCCCCGGAAAGGGCGCCGGGCGGCCGGGCTGTTCTGCAGCAAAGGCACGGTGGACCGGCGTTTTCACCGGTGATGGCCACCTGCCTGTGTCAACAGGCCTAGGAATCAAATGCATCGCTGTGGGAGGCAGAGCTGGCATACCCACTTAGCCTCCAGGTGCTCAGCTCAAGAGTGCACGCTTAAGGGACCATCAGGGCAGTCAGTGAGGGTGACAGCAGCTGGCACTGAAGAGAAGTGCCTGGTTCTTCAGTCTGTATGATGATCACTACGTTTTCTGTGGAAGTTTCTCCATCTACCCAACCTGCAAAAAAGCAGGTCCTGAAAAGCTCCTTGTGCTCAGGTTGCTCATCGAGTGCAGTGTGCACTTCCTGGTACTTCTTCACATTTCCTGGCACTCACCTCCTATGTCACCTTAAGCTAAACTGTAAGCCTTCTAGGGGTTCCCACGGTGACCCTCAGCAGCCCTTGTCAGCTTTGCATATTCTTTTGAAGCATAAGGTCAATTTTAGAGAAGGACACTTCCAAAACTGAGATGGAGGGATGACATCAAACTTGGTACCTGCTGGTTCTACTTCCTTGTGCAGCAGCTGTCTACTGATAGGTGGCTGAATTCCCCAAACCATGAATAGTGCTAAAGTTACCAATCAAGATAACAGGTAGTGTAGAGAAGATTTAGAGATATTTAGAGCTTTTTCTAAGCCTTCTGCATGGATAGTTCAGCTCAGCTAGGCTGGATACTGAGTCTTCATCCTAGCATCCCTCCAGTAGGACACTTGGGACTGCAAGAGCTCCCCCATAGCTTCTGTACTGCAGACCACCAAGAGAGTTTGAAGATCTGGTCCAAGAAGAGGTTGTAGTTCATCAGCTATTTCTGTCATTATTGGTAAGAATTTATTTTTTTTTTGTGTTTGACAATAATGATCTTTGTTATTTCTAACTCTTTATCAACAAATAGAAACTAAATAGTAGTTAGTATTAGCTTTTATTGTCTCTATCAGTCCTGTGTATGAAATACCTAAAAAATGTGTGGGTCCAAAGTCAATTTGTCCTTCGCAAACACAGTCTGAACTGGGACTGCTATGCCACAGAAACACAGCTTGTTACAGCCTCAGTGGCTCATTAATTGAAGAAGGAGAAAGAGATCAAAGACACACTTTTGCTCAGATACCTTCTGGCTCACCCTTTAGAGGGGATGGCAAAGGTGCTTTAAGCAATGCTCATCCTCTCTGAACTCCCCCTGGGCTGAGCCAGTGCCTGCACACATCTATGGGTGATGCTCATGCACCAGCCAAACCAAGGCTCTTGCCCTGCTCCACACTCCATGGGGTGATTCACCGTGTCTGGAAACACAACAAGGGAGGCAGCCAGAAGGAAAGGTTAGGGATAGAAGCACACACTGTGCCTTGCTAGATAGATCGCTGCCTGCCTGAAGCCTCATGGTCATCCTGATACGGGGGCCAGCTCAAGGCAGCACTGCCTGGGGCTGCCTGCACCTTGTCCAAGTGCCGAGGGCTGCCAAGTGCAAGTGCAGCCCCCGCCGTGCTGTGGTACAGGGCCAGTCCCGTGGTAAGGGAATGCAGGTGCAGCAGTGTCGGAGTGTGCTGCTGGGCTGAGGAGCCCAGCACTGATTTCAGTGCAGAAACACCCATGGGGAGAAGCCTTGCCAAAGAGAGTGGAGCAGGGAGCAGGAGGAACACACTACCCTTCTGGTCTGGCATGGCTCTTCTGTACCATGCACTCAAGATCCAGAGTCTTTCCCTGTCCACAGCCCATTGTGTATTTCTTATTTTGCAGCTTTTAAGAGAAGGTCATCACCCTTTCATATGTTCATATTAATGTCTGTATTTTTTAAATTCTTTTTGCAGCACTGTTTCTCATCAACAGACGAACCCTGTAGCATTTGTCATGGAGTTCATCCTGTTTTTGAAATACTTATCTACTCCAGAATTACATAAAGAAACCTATATTTGGCCCTGTTGCTTTTTTTTCAGTGCATACCTGCCATGTGGGGAGGTGGAATTTAAACCTTCAGAAGGATCAAACCAAGGCCATGCTTTTTTTAAAAACATTATCTTATTTACCAGAAAGAGAGGCAGAGAAAGGCAGGATGGGCTTTGATCATGCCTAATTATGGAGTATAATATTGGATACATGGATACAATATTGTCATGGGTGCTTTTTTTTCTGCTCAGAAGAACAAAATTCTCCTTAAAGAAACAGCTGTGTCCTGCCTGCAGCCTGCAGAAGAATGGCATTAGTCACGTGCAGTCCAACACGTAGCACAATTGTAAAGTTCTCTCTGTGAGAGTGACAGGAGCTATTCACGTCGGCCCCCTCCACCATCTGCCTGAATGGCAGGCTGTGGGGTAGCAGCAGCCCCCCCGCACTGCCTCTGCATGGCCTCAACACTTGCTGCCTGCTCAGTCTGTCCCCAAGTGCAGAAAATCAGGGACTAAAAGCAAAGAGAGGATGTCACTCAGGTCAAAGCAGACTGTCAAGAGGGGAAAGAAAAAAGGAGGGTGGGGAAAGAGTCAAAGCTTCATCTGCTGGAGTGCCAAGCTGCTGTTCTCCTGGGAGCAGAGGTGTTAGTTTCAACAAGAAGATGTGGAGGGTGAGGAAAGGGGACAACTGGATAGCATGAGAATGGGGAGAAATCCCATATTCTCTTTCCCTGAGCTTAGAGGACTCAGCTCTGGGGCAGGACCAGGCTGTGTGAGTGTCAGTGCCAGGGAGAGATGTCCCTGCTGCTGTCTGCATGCTGGAATATGTATGCTGGGGTGCAGAAGGGATGCTAAGGCCTTTGGCTGCACCCCTATGCACACACAGACATCCCTTTCAAATGAACCTGCAGGTCCTGGAATGGACAAGCTTCCATCCCAGGCTGGGGCCAGGCTCTAAGCCAATTTGGGATCCTGAGTGCCATCAGTACCACACCACATTTCTCCCTCATCCCTTTCCTCTCCACTTTGAAGGTCAGACTAGATGGAGGGACATTCATTTTTATCCTAGGATATAATTTCCCTTCTCATTTGCAGACAATGACATTTTTCCTCATGACAGAAATTCTTGCTATCAGTTCCTGAGGTGTGTGGTTCAGAGTTACTGCAATCCTTTCCCACCTTTAAGGTCACCCAGTTCTTGCAGTATGATCTTAAATAATATCTTCCATTTTTATGCCATCAGTGCATCATTAACATCTTTCCACTGCAGTCACTGTCAACATGCAATCTAAAATCAGGATTCCCAAGGAAGAGCTTTAGTGGTCTTCCTCCTTCCCAATACTACTCCTCTCCAGGCCAGTACTTTCTGGTTTCACTATGAATCATCACCTCCCCTCGGGTTCTTGGCTCTCCTTTTCAAGTGTGAAGACAAAGCAGAGGCTTAAGAGGCAGCAGGTGCTGAAAACAGATCACACAACTCAATTATTTTTGTTTTAAACTGCCCATAGTGGACTGGACAAAGAAAAGTAACAATTCACATGTGGCCCATCTGAGATGTTCCAGCTAACTGTCTAACATTTCAAAACGGTTGGACCCCATTTTCTCTTTGCTTCAAAGTCCACATCCATTAGGTTCAACAAGGAGTAACAGGACTGTCACCCAAATAGGGAAAAATAGTTTTAAAAATTTATAAAACAGTGGAAATTTATTTTTTCTTCTCTCCTCCTCTATAGCATCTCTGTACTGCTCACTTGTTCACTGAGCTGCCTTTTGCTTTAACCAGTGTGATTTAGGTGTTCCTGCTATTTGAAATGCTCGTGGTACTTATGGGGGAGGAATCCCTGCCCCAGGTAATGGTGTGCATTTGGGTTAGTGGGTGTGTTTACATGGTCCAGGATAACCTAATGCTGGAATGCCTTTGCTGAATGGGCGCCTCAGCCTGGAAATAAACTTCGTGAGATTTTGGTGTAGAGGTGACTAGAAGTTGTCATCGCTTACAATTACTGACACTTTAAAAAAATTTTGCTGGTATTTTTGTGCAAGAAAATCTTTCCTCTCTTCTTCATTTAGTCTTAAAGGAAATACTTCATTTTAGAAGAGGCCTGGCTGCAATTTTCAAGTGAATGGATTTATTCTTGTGCTTTCCTTAAAAAAAGGAGTTAGAAAACTTTACATACCAAAAATTCCCAAGAAGACAGCTGTCAGGAGGTGACATGTCGGATATGAAGTGGCTCTCCAGCTGGTCCCTGTCTGCATGCTGGGAAGGCATGTGGAGACATTTTTTCAATTGCTGTACTAGTTTGACATGTTCACAGTGGAAAATGATGTATCATTCTTGAGCCTTTGCTTGGTGGACACTTCAAAGTGCATTGGATCCTCATAGAGGAGTGCCCTATTGTTAATTGTTCCTTTCACATGTACATTGGGATGAACATGGCGAGAGCAGCGAGGAACAAAAGGGCTCCGGTGGCCTCTTAGAGAAAACCCTGTGCAGCTCAACCTGAGTCTGACCTTGAAAGGGTGGGTTGCTCTGGTTTTTAAATCCTGCTTGCTGGTTCATTCCCCTCTGGCACCCCACTGTTACCAGCTGCAGGGGAATGGGATGGTGGAGCAATGAGCATAGCAAGGCGTGGGGAGCTCCTCCACCCCTGCCATGTGGTGCCCAGGGAGCCACATCCTGCATGAGCATCCTTCTGGGAGAGGATGGGCATGGCTGTAGCGTAGGAGCTCGGAAAGGGCTTCTGCAGTGTGTGTGTTGGAGGTGTGCAGGTCTGTTATTCCCCAGTTACGCAGGCAAGTCACATCCACCCTCCTCAATCCAGGTGCCCCACTGGCCCTCAGGCCCAGAGCACAGCCCAGGGTTCTGGAGCCCCCATGACTGGATATAGGTCTGACAATACATGGCACGAGTTTCCCAGGCCTCTGAGGACATAGTTCATTAATATCCTGAGATAATCTTTGACTCCCAGGCACCTGTCACATATCTCTCTCTCTCTCCCTTTCTCTGCCTTGGGAAACCAACTGCCTCTAGTGGGTGACTGCACCATGAAATGTGGTGTCCCAGGCTGGGTTTGAAAGCTCAAGCACAGGAGGCAGTTTATTCCTGCAAAGAGAGACATGACCCCTTGGTGTGCATCTCTTTGAATGAGCTAGACAAAACCTCTTCCTGTAGCCTCAGCTGCAGAGAAGTGTCTCTGCAGGCCACAAAGACACTAGGAGGAGAGAGGCACACCTGCAAGTAGCAAATCAGCCACCGTGTTACAGCCCACCATGGTGCCAACAGCTCTGCAGCACTTTCTGTTGCAGGATGTTCTGACCTCAGGGTCTCCCTAGACCAGAAACACCTCAGCCTGGACACCACCACATGTGGCTGAGGTCAGACTGAGAGAAAAGGTGTGAATAGGGATGAGTGCACCAATACAGGAATCCTGAAGAGTCGTCCCTGAAGCCTCTGCCCAGACTTTCATACAATGGCACAGTCTGGATCTTGGCTTTCTCTGATGAAAATTGGATAAATAAAGTAAAATAACAGACAGTAAAATACTTGTAAAATGTGGCTGTTTTCATCCCTCAGTGCTCAGGCCTTTGATACCTCATCTTTGTCAGTAAAGTAGATTTTACTTGCAAAATGTCTTGGACTTCAGTCCCTGCTTTCCTCAGCACACATCTGTGTTTGGTTCAGAGCTGGAAGTATCTCCCTGACGATGGATGCACAGGTCCTGTGCCCCTATCCAGTCTTCCCATCCCCAGGGTACTGGGGACTGGACAGCAGGAGCAAAACTTCTTCAGCTGTGGGAGGCAGTGAGTGCTGGCTAGCATACAGGCTGCTGCAGCTCTGTGCCATCAGTGCACACCAAGGGCAGCTCTTCTGCTCTCCTCTTTCTCCAGCTCTAGGTTTTACTGTGCTTTTAAGTAATTGTCACTCCTTAGGGACAAGCCTTTGAGAAGGCAGAGGGCTCATGTAACTCTGGATCAGTAAAGGAAGCAGCTCAATTAGCATTTCACACGCCTTTTCTTCCCTCTCTTCTTACCTTCCCTGCAGCGGGCATGCTTTCCCCTTAAAGGATTGTCCTGTTTCTGCTCCTTGCCAGCGTTGGCAGGGTGACAGTAGTCGAGTGTGCAAACTTGTGCTATTGTCCCCAGGCCAGGGGGAGTCATGGAGACCCACTAATATGACACAGGAAAATGTTTGCTGATGGCAATTCTATGGGCTTTGTCTAACTCTTTCTCCATCATGACGACTCGATTTAAGTCTCTAACTGTTTGACTACAGATGCAAGAGTACTATCCAACTCCATCCTTTTGTTCGGGTAGTTTGAATGGGTAATTCAGCTTTTGTGTAACTCAATTGAGGGGGCAAACATAAAGACAAGATTCTTGAGCGCTCAAGCTCCCTTTCCATGGATATCTGCACATCTCTTTAGAGATTTGTTCCTTTCCTACCTTTTTCTGACATCATCCTCCCCTTAAAAAAAAAAAGCTCTGATGGGGAACAGTTAGAAGTAGGCTAGTCCAGTCCCCCGTATTATATTGTCCTGTGCCAATGAAGCATGTTTAGTATCAGCCCCCAGACATCTTTGGAGAATGCAGAGAAAAGGCTGTCTAAACATTCCTAACTGATCTTCAGCATTTTTTCTTTGGATTGTGTAATTTTTAAATGAAAAGTTTCCATCGGGGTGAAGAGGATAGGGAGAATGGTAGGAATCATGGGGAAATGATTGTATTTATTAGCTGTCTTTCTGCGGCTGTCCCCATGGAGACAATTTGTGATGGCAAAGAATGCAAGGAGGGGAGGCTGATGCCTGATTGGGATGCTTTGTATTTGGCAAAGTGGCTTCTGATTGGCCTGGGAGAGCCCCGAACTCGCTGGAGTCGATATTCATTCAGCTTGCTCAAGTGCTTGCTAAACTACGTCCAAACACTGGCGGGCCCTGGCTGCCTCCGCCGAGGTTGGCGGTGTGTAACCCGCCTAACGAGATTAGCGGGGAAGGGGCTCCCTCTCCTCTGCGGCGACGCAGCCGCCAGCACCGGTGAGAAAAGCCGCCGCGCGCCGGGTGAGTGTCCGTGCTTGCTTACAGGGCGGCCACCCCGGCTTCTGTCCACCTAAGCGCTCTCTAACAAGATTAGGCTGAGCTGGCTGGCACTTGTGAGCCGCTCCCCGTGCCGGTGTGTGCTGGGGCAGCAGCGCGGGGCGGTGGGCTGCGGGCACGCGTCCGCTCCGACAGCAGTTTCCCTTGCACGGAAGCGAGCTGACGAACAACTTGCGTGGCTGAGAAGTTTGACGTGTCCCCCTACCCTCCCTCCATTTGCTTAGTGCTGTTTGAACTAAAGCTTCTTGCTCAAAAATCTGCCTGTCACGTTTCGCAGGTTTGCCAAGGTTTGTCTGAAGAAGGATTATAAACTTTTCATGGGAAACTCTGCACGGTGCATTCAGTGAGATGGCATCGGACAGCGAGGTAAAAACTCTACTGAACTTCGTTAACCTGGCTTCGAGCGACATCAAAGCGGCTCTGGATAAATCAGCTCCTTGTCGCCGGTCAGTCGACCACAGAAAATATTTGCAGAAGCAGCTCAAGCGGTTTTCGCAGAAGTACTCACGGATCCCACGGTGTCACCCCAGCAAACCCCCCGAGTGCGGCTGGCGCAGGGGGGCAGAGGACCGGGCCCGCGGCCCCCAGCCCGAGGCACCTGAGCCCAGCCCCCACGGCGGGGCTGCCGCCGAGAAGGTGATGCAGACGGCCGAGGCAGAGGAGAGCCTCACCGGGGAACGGGTTTTGCAGGAACAAAAACCCGAGGCTGCCCGACCGGACCAGGTGCCCATGAGGAAGCGACAGCTCCCCGCCTCCTTCTGGGAAGAGCCACGGCCGGCCCAGAGCCTGACGGCCAGAGCCTTTCCTGCCAGCCCTGAGGGGCTCCAAGCCCCCAGAGACCCTCTTCCCTATGAGGGCAAGAAAAGCAAAAGGAGCCCAGACGCTGCTGGCTCGGAGAGCCCCCCTGACACTGCGCCACATGCCGGGGAGAAGGACCCCGCCGGGGCCCTCTCGGGCCGAGTGGGCGCTTGGACCTGCTGCCCCTTCCCCTGCGCCGGGCCAGGCGTGTACCAGCCCCCGGGCGCGCTGCCCCCGTCGCCCTTCCCGGGGCTGGGGCTGTGGAGGAAGAGTGCGGGCACGCTGCCGGCGGAGGCGCCGCACTTCTGCAAGGAGGCCGATGGCCCGGGCCAGAAACTCTACAGGCCCATGGTTCTGAAACCCATCCCCACCAAGCCCGCCATCCCCCCACCCATCTTCAATGTTTTTGGTTATCTTTAGCGGGGCGGGTGTCGGAGTCACGCCGAACACGAAAGCTCCTGAGGGGGATTTGAAACGCCCGGTCAGCCTTCGGGCAGGAGCCGCTGGCAGCGCGCAGCGGCAGCGGAAGGAGGCCGGCGATCACACCCTCTGCCTCGTGGGCGGGCTGGAGGGAATTAGTAACTGCTGGGAAGGTGCTTGGGCTGCACTCTCCGCTCCGTACGCGGGGGTAAATCGGGAATAAACCTTGAGAAGCCGGTGGCACGGAGCATGAGGCACACCAGGTCTCTCTCGTCGGTGGGCATTGTCTGAGCCGTGGCGAGCGGGCCTGCGGGCTATTCATAGCCGCACTTGTAAACACCTAGGAGATCTCCACGTGGGAACATCTTCCTTGGCCCGCCCTGCGGCAGCAGCAGTGAAATGGAATGATTTAAACGCATTCAAAGAGTTTTTGTACTTTAAAGTAATTCCAGAGAAGTCAAGATATTCAGGTCATTTCGTTTTGTGTGCAAGAGACTGGAAGGATGGTATTTGGTATAGAAACCACTTGTGATTGATTTAAGCTCTTGTTGTATGTAAATACTGAGGGAATTAAAAGAAAAAAAATAGGGGAAGAAAGAAGGTAATTTTATTTTGGTGATTCTGCAAATGCAGTCTTAATTTTGTCCCACTGGGTAGATACGGGTTTGATTTGCATTGGTGGGGAGATAGGAGGGCTGAAATCTCTGCCTATTCAGATTGATATAAATCAGAAGTAATTCTTCTGGGGCTAGGATATTAGCTAATGCTAAGATGGTGCAAATGGAAGCAGGGTGAATTTCCACATCAGGAATTGCTCTGCATCAACAGAATAAATGAGGAATCTTACTAGTTTAATACAAAACCATTAGGTGTGATGGAAGAGAAAAGTAAAGAATAGACTGCCTTGGTTTCTGATTGAGAGATATCTTTTTTTTTCTGCCTGATTTTAAGATGTTATCACAAGACCTGGCTGTAAATGTTTTGCCTAGTATTTTCCTAATTTTTTAAACAAATTGGCACTGGAGAATTTATTAGGAAGTGTTTTTAAGTTAGGTTTCTCTCAAACCCATGGAGAAAGTGGTACTGAGACACAGAACATGAGATATGAGCAGTTTAATACTGCAGGTGTATGTATCCATTTAGCTATACTGGAGTAAATCACTGAAGTCAAGAGAAGTATATTTTGGGACAAAAAGAGCCAAAGAATGGACACCCATGATCTCCAGGGCCTGAACCTGCTGTCGCCGAAGCTAACGGGAACTTCTCCCAGGACTCAATAAAAATTGTCCTTGATTGGTTCGGTCTGTGACTAGAATAATCTCTATGACTCCTGATATCTTTATGAGGGGAAAACCAGAAAACGCTACATTTGAGTGCATTGCATTCATTAAAAAAAAAAAAAAAATCATGTGAAGCAATTGTAGAGTATCATTTTGTGTCTTCTGATGGCCTTGTTATTATTGTTATTATAACAATATATAGCCAGGTTGCAACTTTTATTAGTATATGAACTACCACTGGGATTAGCTCAGTTGGTTAGAGCCTGGTGCTAATAATGCCAAGGCTGTGGATTTGATCCCTCTATGGGCCATTCACTTAAGAGTTGGACTTGATGGTCCTTGTGGGTCCCTTCCAACTTAAAATATTCTCTGATTCTACTCCTAGGCTAAAAGTGGTTTACTCTTTCCACAAACTTCACATATCCCACCAACAATATTCACTTTTATGGAAACAATGTCTGTAATGAATTTGTAGTGCAGGTGAAGAGTAGAAATAGAGATGGCTTTCATTGCTTTCTCCCTGCTAGCTCTTGATCCAGAAGTGAAGATAGGAACATACTTAGATGCCTTAACCTTTTTTGGAAAAAATCCATGAGGAAACGGTCTCTCTCCAAAAGGAGTGTAACAGAAACCAGAGCCATTGAAGTTAAAGGCAGGAGAAGAAGGGCTTTTAATTTACAGACCTGTAGATAAGGCATTTTTTACATGGAAATGGGGGGCTTTTCTCACATCAATAGCTCTGTGTCGCTGCTGTAATCCAGATGCAGGCAGATGCTGAACTCTGTCCCAGTACTATCAATGCAGAGCAGGCTCCTTGGTATTGGTCTGGATTTCCGTTTGGGTGGCCAGACCAAGTAATGGAATGAACTACTGGTATTGCAGTAGTTGCTGTGTTCAAGTGTTCCTCTTTGAGTTCATTAGAGAAATTTCAAAGTGCTTTGGATCACACCAGAATAAGGATTTCTATAAAAATTAAAATACTTTGCAAAGTGGATAGCCTCTGTATAAATTTTATTTCTGAAGAAATCCAGAGCAAGAAGAGTTGAAACCAGGTTTCTATCTTTTGAATATTAAATTCCTGGTTTTCTTTTTTTCTTCTTTTAAACTTTTTCTTATTTGAATGTATATTGCTGCACATTTTCCATATAGTAGAATAGTATGTTTTAAAGTTATGATGAAGGATTGAAACAGACCGTTCTAAATGACCTCTGACTCAAATATTTATGCTCCTACACTCAGATTTAAACTAATGTTACTTTTCAAAATCCTTTGTGACATGGAAGCTCCCCCCAAGCCCAAGGCAGGCAGTGGCCCTTTTGGGGCTTTGAACTGGAGCAGCAGTGAAGTAAAACACAAATGAACAGAAGACAATTGTTAAGTATATTCAAAATCCCTGAATGGGGATGTGTGAGACTTTCCAAAAGGTTTGCAAATAATAGCAACTCTGTCTCCTCTCTAGCAATACTTACTGTTCTCTCATCCCTGAGATTAACAACAGAATTATTAATTGTTCAAGCTTGGATTGATTCAGAATTTTCCTGGATACTTCCGTGTTTGGCTGGTCGATGGTTGATGTTGCTATTCAGGATAGCTGATAGTCCTTAAGAATCTACTTGTTTATTCATACTTTGTTTGAAAGATGGAAACATAACATTTGAGAGCTGCTATTTACTAGAACCGTGCAGATTTAAACTTTTAAAAACACAATAGCTTTATAAATAATGGGGAGAGGTAAATGAAAAAACTTTCATACAAAATGAAATAAAAAAATCCAGAAAGTGCACAAGAACATCAAGTGAATTGCACATGTTGCAGTAAAAAAAAAGTACAGTAACCTGGTCATGAAATATTCCTAGAACATTTCACATAAAGTTATCATCTCTGAAGGAGTCTAACTATCACACTCAGTAAAACAAGCCACTTTACCTTGCACTAGAATTACTGATCTGCTTACAAAGCCTGACTTGCTTGGATTTTGGAAGATTTTTCTTTTCACAATAACTTCTAGGTAGATGCATTAAAGGCACATTGAATTCGTGCAGATTCAGTATTGTGCACAAAACAGTATGTCCGTGACTGGAGTGGACAGGTAGTGGGCTCCATTTCAGTGCAAATAAATGTAGACTGAGTGTGTGAAGGTTTGCTTTAAAGATCAAGCAGAAAGGACTTAATAACATTGTAATTACCAGACTCCCCCTCTGACAGATAGACTCTTCTCACCTCAGTTTCTGTGCACAGCATGCACTTATCCTTCCCACAGTTGTGTTATGTTCCCATCAGACCAGTGCTCTCTGGCTTAGTGACTCCTGCTCAGGACAGATTGTTGACAGCAACCAGGACATGGGTCTCCCAATAGAAATGAAGGTCTCTTGGTAGAAAGAAGAAATGGGCTTTCCATATTTATCCCATTCAAACCCAGTTTCCGCTTCTCTAAGGACATTAAAAGATTTTGCTACTTGCTAGACTTTTGTGTACACAAAACTGTTGCCTCAGGGGAAATTCCCAGTTTGGGATACTTATGAAATCCCACTTCTGGAGTTATCCTTGTACTTGGTGATTGTGAACCCTTCTACCTGCCAGGGTCTCCAGGGATGTCACTGCACACCAAACTCTGAAGTGGTCCTCACCAAGCTTTGTCTGTATCCATCACCCTCTACAACTCTGCTTTGTTACACTTACTTGATTTCAAGGACTTCTGATTTATATCAATGTAAGACCCAGACCTTTGTTGCTCAGCCCCTGAGAGATGCATGAACTCCACAATGGTTTTCTGTCTCTCCAGTTACTGCTTACCAATACAGGGCCTTCACTGGCAGAACTGATATAGCGATTTCTTGTTCCTTTTCTTTCCACCCAGTGTTTTTCTAACCTGAACCAATTCCCTGTTCACACTGCAGGAGACAAGGGAGTAGATCTTAAACTGGCAGTAAAGGAAGTTACTGGATGAAACTTCACCAGTGGAGGAATCTCACCTGAAGATCTTGTGAAGCTTTCCAAAGCTTTACAAGATCGGTGTTCAGTGTGAATTGAAACTGTTAGTTTTTCAATTTTTGCATTTATAAAGGGGACAGCGATGGACAGAGTAAGCAATCCTGTGACCAATCCTTTTTCTGCTCACATCCTGTCCCACAAGTGATGAACACATTTCACACAAAATCATCACAGTCTGTGTGCCCAGACAGATTGTATTAGTTGTATTTGTGCAACACACTTTAGTCCCGTGTTAAGGTATAAAACTCCACACAAACAAAACTCAGTGCAATGCATTTTCCCTGCTCAGATTTCTGTTCTATTCCATGGATGGTATGCAGACCAACAAACAAAACCAGATCTGTAAGGTCTCTGTTGGGGACTCCAAGCAGACCATGGTGCACAGCTCCTCTCTCAGCTAAGGTAAGGAGTGTGCTTCTAGCATAAGATCTGCAAAGATGTAGTTCCAAATTTAGTTTCTTCCATTCTTAGGTGCCTAGTGAGGAATAGAGCACTCATCAAAACAGTTCAGCAAGTCACACCTGCCAAGTGATCTGTAGTCACTGCCAATAACTGTTCACGGGCTCCTTGTCCTCCCCAGCTGTGACGGAATGTGACTTGTTAAAAACTTCAATAAAAGAATTTCACGGACAATTATAGTGGTTCAGCAGATAGATGGTGACTTGTTAAGCTGCCATAAATCAGTTGTGGATCTGGGCTGTAAATAGGTGACCTGATTTTCAAAGAAGCTGAGATAATAACTTTCATCAGTGTCAAAGAAAGCTAATAGATACTTCAAACTTCCAAAGTCAGAAATACGGGGCTAAATTCTGAGATTTTTATTCTGCCTCAGTTATATCTGATACTGAATATGGTTCCCCTGGTTTAAGCGGAACAACACCTGGTGCAAGCAACTTGGCATTGTTTAGGCACCTGAATAAGGATTTTGAAACTCAATTCTGGGTATTAATTTCCATAAATTTTGCAGTTTGAATTCCATAATTTCGAAATAATTTCTCTTACTGTCAATCATGGTATTGTTACAGCCACAGAGGTCCAAGGAGGTCAGAGAGACTGGGTTTTCTAGAGATAAGATCTTCTGGGGGAGGAAGAGAATAGGTCGGTTCAGCAGTGTTGCCTCTCTCCTTCACATCACTCTCTGTTCTTGCTCCTCTAGGGCTTTGTTCTGTTCTGACACCAGCTTCATGAAAGCATAAACTTACTGTTTACAGTGCAGCTACTTCTAATTTACATGAAAAAAAAAAAAAAAAAGAGCTCAGGGTTGCTTTCAAATCCCCTATTTCAAATAGTCTAGGAAATTCTCTCAAGCAAAATTTCACTTACTTACTTCCTATTGCAAATATAATACAGAATGAACTGTATTCACTATGTGCAAATATAATTCTTCCATCCTCCTTAAATAAACCTTTCCTTGACTTTTAAAGGATTCAGCATTTCTGGATTTTAGTCTATTAAAGAGTTCTGAGATTCGAAGGTTCAGAAATCAAGTACTCAATAAGAAAGATACAAAAAGAGAAGTGAAAGTGTTAGCAAGGTGGTGTCAAAATATCAGAGAATTAGCAACCAACACACTTAGTTTGAAATCCAAACAATAGAATAGAAACTACAATAAAAATCTCAGTCAGTGAAGGTAATGTGATTGTTTTCCCAAATACATTGATTCTTGACAAGTTCTGAATTGTGACCACGGCAAGGATGCTAAGCTCCACCACAGCTTCAGGACACCTTTGAGTTCTTCACTGATACTTGCTTCAGCACTACTCATTTGTCAGTGTTGGCTTTCATTTTTTCTTCTTTGCAGACTAAGGTCTGAGGTGAATTGTATGTGTTTTCTCTTGAAAAACTTAACAACATCTCCTATGTTAGCTGTCCCCTCTGTTTTCTTCTCATTCATGCTTCAAAAGCACATTTCTCTTAGATTAGTCATGGGAGGGTGCTCAACCAAGCCAGCAGTGTTTCCTCCCCGGTGTGCACCTGTGCCACGGTGGTGACGCCGGGTGCCACGCCGGGAAACTGCTGCATATCCAGTGTGCTTGGGGTCACTGTGAGTAATCGTGCTGCAAATAGCGGATCAGTCTGTCCGGGAGAGGCAGGGTGTCAAGGAGTTTAATGCGGTTTCTTCCAACCAGGCTCCGTACCTTGATGCGGCAAAGATGGGAAAGAGCTCGTGGAGGTTCTGAAAGACAGGCAGGTCAGAAACATGAGCTGAACTTGAAGGACTTGAGCTCAGCTTGGGCAGGACAGTGTCAGGAGGAAAATGGGAGAAGGAAGAATGAAAAAAGGTTTATTTTCTGTAATGAAAAGGTAGTATGTCTGTGATTGGTGACAGATCATCTGTTCTGAGGCATGACATGGGAAAGGAAGTGGGGCTGGAGGATGGGGTGCTGTACCCATCTCAGCCATAGCAATGGGCTTTCTAGGAGGATTTGAACAAGCCATTTCAAAGTGTTCAGCCTTCCCACTGAAAACAAATGCAATAGGTACCAAATTTAGCTTGGTGCCTGAAAACTGATTCTGATAAATATCTATGAAAGACTTTTTCCTGAGAGAAAGGATATTAGGAGAGTAGAATATTAATAAAGGCTTTAAAGGCCACTGGTGCCTGCTAGGCTGCTGTGGAGATGGCTGTGCTGCCCACCTGTCCTGGTTTGGCTGAACCCCAGCTACATCCAAATGGGCCTTTCTGCACTGCTGTGCTCATTCCCAGTGGGTCAGATCGATGGCTGGTGTGCATTTCACACCCCAGGGACAGTGGCACCCCAGAAGTTTCTGACCCTCATACTTGGTCAGTCACAGCAGGGAAATCCTTTCAAGTTTATAGGATGAATACTAAGAGGAAATGGTGACTGAGGTTTTGAATCCAACAGTGGATTCTGGATTTGTACCAGATTCTCTTCTGGGAGACCATACCTGCTTTTTCTTTAATGACAGCCCAGTCCTCATAGCTGTCAATATGCTCCTTGAGCCGGGAACAGAGCTGCACATTACCCACATAATCCAGAAGAACATCGATGATCGGCCCAGCCCAGCGACTTATCTCTGGAGTAGACACCATTTCACAAAACTTAAAGGAAAAACAAATTGGCTACCATCAGTGGGACATAAATGCACTTGTGGAAACAGCAATTGCAATAGCCCTGACAGCTTTGATGGTACCCACCTTCTACCAGCTGTGAGGGCAATCACCAGTTTCCCTTCAGAAATTTCAACTAAAGCCTATTCTTTACCACCTGAGGGTAGAACCCCCTCTTTGTGTCATCCTGTGGTTACAGGATGACACAAATCCCTGGCGAAGTCCTAGCTCTGGAGCATGGACTAATGCTGAATTGTTTACAAGTCCTAAAATCCTACTTCTATGGAAATGCAAGGGAGGAGGAACTCCACCCCAAGCTACTCAGGGACTGCTGAAAGGCACATGCAGTCTAGGGCCCTGTGACCTAGCATGCTGAGTCCTTTCCTCTCTTGGGTGGGGCTCCGTGAGGCAAAAAGGAATCTTGGGGAAAGAGGGAGATTCAGAAGAGTGAAGCACCTCCTTGTAAACCTGCTAGTATCTGCAGCTTTGGGGAACCAAACATCTTACTAGAAACAAGTCTGGAGAAATCTCTGCACAGATGAATCCCAGGTTGTTTTACTCACTCATGTGAGAACTGTCCTGGGCCTAATAGAGGGGCACCTTCCTTACGCAGTCCTGGATCATGCAAATTTTCTACTGTCTCCAGTGTAAGCTGCAGAGTACCCAAATCCATTTCATGGAGGGCTTCTTATGGAGATACTGAAGACTAGATTTAAGGACCTGACTTTAAGCAGTCTCATTTTAAAAAAATCTGCCCACTTTAATCTAAATATGTACATTATACCAGTCAGTTTCATGTGTGTCTCTTAGGGTTCTGCTTATGATAAAGATATCTGTGGATGTAATCTGCATGCAAGCAGTCAGGAAGTTTAACATGAACTAAATCATGCTGTGTGGATAAGAACTCAGGCACATGGTCGAACCCTACTGAATGATGGTGACTGAAGCACCATCCATCAACTTAGTCACTCAGACTGTCTGCACTTTCTAAGCCCACACCAAATAGGAAAGAAAATGCACCAATTTAAAGCTCTCTCAGTTTAAACTCCTGTAATTAGATTAAATTTGATTATTCATGCATGAGTCCTAACTCAAAATCATTAAACTCTTGTGTGGATACTTTTATTCAGGAGTAAAATTATATTAGTTCACCTAGTAAAGAATAGAGCTGCAGAAAATAAGGTTCTTTCGTTCAAGCTGAGAGCATTCACAGAGGTGTTT
The DNA here is from genome assembly GCA_013390105.1 of Tichodroma muraria. Lineage (NCBI taxonomy): Eukaryota > Metazoa > Chordata > Aves > Passeriformes > Sittidae > Tichodroma > Tichodroma muraria. The sequence goes on along the minus strand of WAAG01048897.1, from coordinate 70,632 downwards.
ACTACTCTTCTGACTCTTATTTTTCACTGAGCATCACCACGTAATGTTTCCCAGGACAACTAGAGACAGTAATGTCAGAAGGATCACGGTGAACACCCCACAGTTTCCTGCCTGGGCTGCTTATAGGAAGTGCAGTTTTGTTTATCTGGCTGTCACTCTCCAGCGTGTGTCGCTGCCATGCAGTTACCCGTGGGCGGCACAGACGGGGCACCTGCTCTACCACCTCCTTGCGGTAACCGCTTTACCGGAGTTGAAATGAAGACACGTGTAGGGCCATAAAACACTGGAACTTACTAGCTCTCTTGTCTCCACCAGAGACCCTGCCTGCCTTTTTCTCTCTTCCCTATCCACAAGCTCGGCTTACAAAAACATCTTCTGGAATAAACGCGTTTCAAGACACATTGCAGGGAAACAAGCATAGCAAGATAAAGAAAATAATGCAAAGCTGCAACACCAGGCAGTGGGATTGCCTCAGGGACAAGGTGGCTCTGAGCCGCGCTCTCGGCAGAACCCCGAATGCCCTCTCGTGGCAGTTCGGTACCGCCGTCCGTCCCCACCTTCCCGGGATCAACAGAGCTCCGGAAACGTGGAGGGGGTCAGCGACCATTTTTCTGTGTTCACTTTCTCCAGGACACGTTAGTTTAGAAGCATCAGTTATGATTTATATTTGTGCATTTTCTAAATACAGTTGCAGTAGTTCGAAGCCTTTATAAAGACTAATAATTCAGATTTATTATCCTTAAGTAGTCTTACACAAGAAAATAGAAAAAGAACGTCCTTTGTGTGGAGAAAGTTGTGGTTTCATAAGATCCTCCGTATTTCAGAATATAAACCATATCATAACTACATATCATGAAGCTACCACACAAGCCTCACTTTTATTAGCCAAAATCCTAGCAGTAAAAGCAATTAAAAACCAATATTAGAGGGAAGGGATTACTTTTTTTTTTCCTGTGTGCATCTGTCCTCACCGCTTTCTCTCTGGGCACAGATAAAATTTTATACAGTTTTTGCTATCTCTGCCTCATGTGATGTGTCCTTTGAGGCAATGGCTCTGTGAGTGACCTAATATTTTCATAGGCGATAGTTTCAGGTGAGATTCAGAAGGAACTGGTTTTGAGTGGCTAGGATACCATCGAGGGCTGCAGACAAACTCTCTCTACTTGTCTTGGAATTTGATCTCTCTGTTCACTCAATGTGCCACCATATCACAGATCAAGAACTAGAGGTGATATAATTTATAAGTGTTTCTTTGACAAACAATATGGTATCCTGGAGGAATTTTGTTGTGACAAAGGGTCTTGAGGGTAAAGCCCTTTTTAGGATAAGAGATTATTGTGATGGACTCTTAAAATTCTCTCTATAAGATTTTCTTTTTGGTTGTTTTCCCCAGATATGTTACTGGAGAGGAAAGTCTTTTGGAAGACAGGACTGATAAAAACGTCAAGATTTCCTGGGATCTTTTAATGTTTTCCTTTATTCTTTCCACCACCAAAGAACATATATTGGTAGCTATACCTTTGGGATTCTTCTGAATCCCTCAAAGCTGTACTTAAACTAGATAGAAGCTGATTGATTTCTTCCCTGATTCTTTGAAAAATAGAAAAACTGCCATGTTGAGATTTCATTTTTGTGTAGCATATTGCAAGACAGCAAATTTTGAGTGGAACATTAGGTTTTGAGACACATTGGAAGGAGAGAACGTACAGAAATCAGAAAAAAAGTATAATCTGAGATTCTGCAAAATCCTTTAAGGGACTGAGGGTCCCATTCCAGCCCAATGAAAGCTGAGCTCAGCTGCATTTTAGAAAGGACTGCAAAGATACATGTATAAAATGTAGGTATCTAAAGCCTACATGTGGCTTTGAAAATATGAAATCATGGACCTAAATCTCCTAATTACTTGTGATAACTTCAAATATAACTCAGTCACATAACTAATGTAATAATTTATGCTCTCTCTGCATGACTGTTTTTCTAGTAGACTCAGAGCTTGCAGTTGTTCACATTCACTAGTTTACCCTCACAGAGTGAAGCACTGGACTTGTTTTCATGTAACCAGTAGCTAACATTCTGTATCAGACAAAACAAATCCTACATGGCAAGTTAAAAAAGAAGGTTTCTACCACACATATGCTATCATCCATATGTTTGTCAGGAAAATATGCCTCACTCCTGGCACCTCAGGTCCAGAGGAAGAGAGCATTGTAGAACTGTTGATAAGACTGTCAAGATGGCTACAGTTCACTGTAAATTCAAGCTATGGCCACAGTGGCTGTTGCCTACCTTCCTGCAGTCATTGGACACAAACTTAGAATGTTTGCAGACTCATTTTGAACCTTTTGTTCCATAAATAAAGTAGGGATTGCGGCATTTTCTCTCACAAAAAAGTTGGAAGAAAAGATATACTAAAGTTGTCAAAACCCAGTGGTAGGAGATGCCCTTAGAAGTCCTGTAGGTAGACTAGGCAGTGCTTACCTGTACTACAGTTGGCTCCCTGGTGACCTGAGGATCATTAAGCCTTTCCCGCCTGTAATTTAATGCAGGGTGTGGGCCATTTCCGTACTGACACTCAAAACAGGAACCTGCATCACAGCCCAGATCCAGGAGATACTTCAGCACAGAGAGGTACTTCATTGAAAACATGATGGTAGCTGGAAATGTGGTGGGATGACTTGATATATAGGCATCAATGTTTGCCCCATGGTCAAGGAGCAGTTTCATGGTCTTCAGGCAGCCATGGCGGATGGAGATGAGCAGTGGGTTAATGAGGTCAACATTGGGGTTGGCTCCAGCTTGCAGCAGCAGCTCTGTGGCATGGATATTGTTGTTAAAAACAGCAAAATAGAGCGGGGTGGTGCGTCTGTCCTCATAAAGGCAGGACCGTTCATCAGAGAGGGCAGTGTTGACCTCGTAGCCAGCATCTATCAGCTCTTCCAAGATATCGTCGTTGTTGCGTTCGGCCGCTAGGTGCAGGGGGCTGATGCCGCTACGCTTGACACGGGTGCGGCTGGTCACAGGGATCAGCATGGAGACAATCCTGCCAGGAGGAGACTCAGTGAGCAGCAGTGAGCTCTGGGGGTTCTACAACCCTACAGCATGCCATAGCTTTATGATTCTACCTCTAAGGCAGAGCCTGCTAACTCAGGCACAGGAAAAACTCATAGAAACCCGAGTGCAAACCTCTAACCTGTCAGCAATTCCCTGTGCACCTACCTTGCCAAAAATGTGGGTTGTGTGACCTTCCCCTTTCATGGAAGAACACATTTTTTTGAGATTATCACCCAGTTTCTGTGATGTAATGGCAGCTACAGGGGCAGTTACAATGGAAGAGATGACATGCTGGCACTCACCCACCCTGTTGTAACTTCTCTTAGGTTCCACAGCCCAAATGGCAGACAACTAGCCAGGAACTACCAGATATTCTGCACCTTCATCATCATGCTGTGGGTGGGACTGGGGAAAAAGGTGCACAACCTCCAGCCTGAGGTGCCAGCATAGAGAACGTATCTCCCCTTCACAGAATTTGCTTTACTGCTCAGCAGAGAAGGGTGTCAACACAAAGTGCTGGCAGGTTTTGTGGGTCACAGCCACAGTAATAGGCTTGACACCAGACAGGGGGTGAAACTTCATGTCTACAGGACTGAGCTAGGATAAGCTACAGATTTGGTTCCCAGGCCTTTCCTATTAGATTTTATAATTCAGTTACTACCCTGCATTGATCCTTATCCTGTAGGCCTTCACTGTGTGGCTTTTGGCTATGGCAAATTCATGGGGCTATCAATGTCCGTCCCAGATCACGGGGAGCCAAAAAGACAATTAGTAAAAGGGAGAAAAAGAAGTAAAAATATTTTCCAGGCTGGTTTCCATGTTTCAGCTGAGGGAGAAAAAATGTGCAGCCAAGTCCTAAATCCCAGTAATGAGCGATTGCTATTGGAAAGCGTGATGTGGCCTTAAACGCAACAACATAAATCAAGCTGCTCTAATATGTAATATGAATTTCAAATATATGATGCACAGGAGCCCTGCAGTCACAAATCCATGAGCATTTTTATGTCTGCACAGGTGTCAATGGAGCTGCATGACCAACCCTATGGGTTAAAGCTTCATTTTCTGCTAATTAAGTTGGGTGATATAGCCAAGCCCTAGGTTGATACTGTAGATATAGACAAGTCACCTCAAGCTACTTTCAGAAAGAGCCTAGGGATCATCCAACCTGAGTCTGCCTGCTGTGTCAGGAGTTGCCCACGCTCCCTTTGTAATATCTGTAGAGGGGGATATCTTAAATAGGAACTTGTGTGAGCTGGGAAGCCAAGCACACCTTCTCTGCCTCTTTTCCTCCCGTGCAGACTACTCTACCTAGCAGTCAACACCTCTGGTGACACACAAACATGCAAAGCTCAGTTCCCTACCGTGTAGTGTGTCTCCTTTAAAATGCTGCATATCTTCAGCTTGACTGCAATGGCTGGTCCCAACACTGGGCCCTCAAACATATATTTACGTAATGAACTAGGCCAGTAAAACCTTTGTCTGTAATGATCTCGTGATGCTGTGAAAGACTGAGCCTCCAACACTTCCAGGAACTGAAATAAGAGTTGAAGACGCATAGCATTTTACAGGATTATGTTCCTATTTACATGATGGACTATTGATGTCTCCAAGTTGCTTCTACATCTCATTTTAAAACAAAAAGGCTTTTAAAATTATGTAAATATCTTAGGAAATTAGGCACTTTTTTTTTTCTCCAAGCAGTCACACTAATTCTCCAGTACTGTAACACTTGCCAGGGAGCAGGAGGTTTGGGTGCTGGTGAGCTGGCAACTTCCCATCCTGAGCAAATGTTCTGTAAGAGCCTAATAACAAAAAGGGCACAGAGCACTGTGAGGACACTATGCCAAGTACCAGCATTACTCATCCCATGATCAAATGTTTTGAAGATTTAAGGGTCTGTTTTGTTCTTTTCCTCCAGCATATGTGCTGCAGCCAGCTCTTCACATCTGAGTTAAAGAGGCACTGCATCATTTCTCTCTGCAAGGGGAACCTGAACCTCGCTGCACGGGTGCCACGCTGAGGCTCTGCATCCAAATACTGCAGTGTCCTAGAGCTCAGTACAGTCTCTGTACCCCAAATTTATTTTGGTATGACAAGCAGGAAGCATAAAATTTTTATCAGTTTAATTGTGTAGCTTGAACCTGTGTCTCTTTCTCACCCTCCAAAGTGGGTCAGTTGTGTAATATGGTGCCTCTGGAGCATTTCCTGTTTCTCTAGAGGGAGAATGCAACTCAGGTGAAGGCAGCCAAGGCCAGACAAGTCAGACTACATCCCATGTCTGTCACAGGGATGAGATTCATGTACAGTTTTTAAATAGTGCCAAGATTTCCCTAATCTCTGACACCTGCTTCTGTTTTCTATTTGCTAGAGGTTATATGGAGGAGGAGGCAGAGCATCCTTAGTATGAGCATGGCAAGAGTTTACTGACTTGTATCTACTTAATAAATCTGCTCACACTTCACAAAATCTTCCCTTCTCAACATCTCAGTTCTAAGGGGGAAAGAGTTAAATGACTGCTTGCGATTGTACTACAGCTTATGAGATGACCCTTATGAGTTTCAGGTCAGTATTGACAAGGTGTCATTTAAAATAAACAAACACCAAGCAACAAGAGTTGACAGTTGAGCCCTGGGACCACATTCTTGGCTTTTTGATGGTAGGGAGCCTTCGTGCTCTGGCAAAAAGTTGAATTGTGGAATTCCTGCAGAATTACATACTAAATCTGCAGGAATACAGAGGTCACCATGAAGGGTGTTATTTTACTGAATACCAGAGGAATTTAGAATGATCATCCAAATGGGCTAAAGTTTTGTCATTTAGATAAATATTTATAAGGGAATATATTTTTCTTTCGTCTTTCTTTTCTACTTAGTTTGCAGCAGTTGTGCACAAAATTTGTGCTCAGTCTTTTAAAAGTGAAGGAATGGAGAGCTGAACTAAATTCTGGTCTCATTTGTGCTGCTGGTTGTTGGGAATAATAGCTATGAGCCCTGAATCAGGCCCTTGCATAACCCAGGGGTGAACTCAGGTTGTGGAGTTTCCATGTAAATTTCTTTTCAGGTCAGAGTGTGAGACTACTGAGGGGAGGGGAAGTTTCAGAGAGCTGGCCCATACTCTATATACAAATTGGATTCAGATCAACTTACTGTACTTTCAGATAAACTTTTTAGAAAGTGATAAATTGAAGCTGAGTTCTGTGTCTCACACAAGAAAATGACTTTGTAACTCAAACCCTGGAGAAAATTTTGAATCATACTTACATTAGTCAGTGCAGGGTATTCATGTACATGATGTAAGTGTATAAACCTGTTACATAAGTTGACACTGAGCTGCCCTCTAGAATACACAGCTTGCACAAGGAACCAGGCCTATTCCAAATACAGAAAATTAATATCCTCAGGTCTATAAAGTGATCTGAGAAGCTTAACTGGAATTCCCAAGCAAATCTAAATGCTAGAATGAAAAACATTATGGGAAGGTGTAGTGATGTTAAAAGCTTTTATTCCTCAGATACTGTGAAATATGTAGGAATCCACTTGAGCGTTTCTCTGCAAAGATAGCTGTCCTGTCCAGAAGCAGTCACTGCAGTTGGACAGACACTCTCATTTGCCTGTTGTAGAAATATTTTGGTAGAAACTGTGATAGTCAGAAGAGTCCCCTACAGTCACCAAAGGGGTCTGTTACTGCAATGAAAAATTAGCTGTGGGTCACTCACTTTTCCAGCAGTGAGGAATTAAAAGCAGGAACTAAAACTTGCTCTAGATCAGAAGTAAATGATATGGAGTTTAGAAGTAAATGATATGGAGTTTAGAAATGATATTCAGAAGCACGCTGCAGTGTCCCAGGTTACTACTTACATGACAGTGCAACTTCCCAACCCCAGACAGCATCTTCTCAATTGATATTTTTTATTACAGACTATAGTTTGTCACTTTCCTAGAAAAATCTCTGTTTCAGAGGACTGGTAATTCTGCCTGGTTTCTGCTTATTTTTTCCACTAGTTACTTTTCTCCCTGTTTAAAAAATATGCTCAGCTCTATCCCAAACACATTTAATTTCAGAAAGAAAACAGTGGGTCTTTTTATAAATTTGCCTGTTACAATTAAGAGTTATTTAATCACTCACTAATAAAACATATTTTCCAGACCATGAGAAATTTTTGTCCTTCTTTTCTGAAGCCTTTACAATTTTCTGAAAGGTTTCTGAAAGGAAGGATGTCAGAACTGGACACCATATTCTAGCGACAATCTCACTAATGCCCTAGAGATTCACTTAGCCACTTCCTGCTGACAGCAACTGAATTATTGTTATTAAAACCTGAACACACCAGAGACAAATCCAGAATTTTCTGCTTGTGCAGAAGAATCACAGCAGGCCCATGTAGGAGGATTGCAAACCATGCTGCAAAAGCTATAACGGACTTAAGACTCCCCATCAATACTTTTTCTATTATATTTCAAGAATATTTTGAGGACTTCAGTTTAATCCACTTCCAAGATACATGGTGTTATTTAGATGTAATAGGTGATGTCTTGGTAAAATTAAAGGAATCTTTCACCCCGCATTCCTGCTCACCCCATCCCTTCCCAACCTCCAAACACACTCTCCAGTGTATAGTTTCTAGCCTGAGCTCTGCAAGCAGAGAGCCCACTTCTCAGCTATATCTGCCTTGCTTGCATTCCTCAGAATTAGTTCTGGGACATTACATTCTCCTTTTTGTAAGGACTTTGGATTCTTGTCTAAAAGGTGAAACTATGAAACTAACTAAAACTTACTCGCAAATCCCTTTTTTGGCTGCTATGTGAAGAGGTAACAGGCCATCCTTATTGGCTTTGTTAGCATCTGCTCCTTGGGACAAAAGAAACTCCACAATAGGCACATGTCCATTTTTACAGGCTTCATAGAGAGCAGAGGCGTTATCACTGGCTTGTGTATTTATATCAGCACCTAGGAAGGAAGAAAACCTTTTAGCACCAAAAGGTTAAAATAAGATGGGAGGAACATACTTTGAATGAACAATTATATTTCCATGACACTGGAGCTATGAAATGTGCTGGATGGGGATGTGAACACGGTCATATCAGAGGTGGCACAGTCATATCAGTTATACGCCTTTATATCATAACTTTACATTGGTTTATAATATGATGGGAATTTTATGAGGGACAGTTTACCATGGGTAGCAACTGTTAGGTCCCAATCATGAATCCAGGCTCCATTCAGCTGTAGCTCAAAGGTAAAAAAAAATAATTAAATGGGCTGTTCTTTATGTGGCATGGTCTTTTCTTCAAACACAGTAATTCCATTAATATTTATGTATTTACACTATGTATATATACTATTCCTGAGCAGGAGTTTGCACTAGATTATCTCAATAGGTGCTCTCCAAAATTCTGTGGATATATATTTATGCTATGCATTTATTTATATTTATCATATATACTCTATATAGTTACACTGTAAGTATTACACACATTTATAGTATTTATACTCCTTTTTAATTTCAGTATGTATCCAGGCTAAAATAATACTCTATAAAATGTCATCTGCATGGTGCTGATGAACAATTCTAACCAGGTTTTATTTGGGAGTGCCTTAGTCAATGAATATTGCATTTCAAAACTCAGCACCTGAAGCCATATCCCTTTACTTCATGAGGGCTGGAGTTAGGCTTCAAATGGTAAGTTTTACTACAAAAAAGATAAATATTATCAATGAACTACTGGATTATTTGGGAATTTCTTTCTTGAGGTCTAATGTGTCTAACTTTGCTTAATAAATAACATGCAAGTATAAACCAAGACAATCCTTTTTTTCACAAACAATAAGGAATCTAGCTTTTTCAGTTGTAGAACTTTAAGGCCCTTAAGCCTGGGTTTTGGCTGTCAAATACTGTACCATGATGTTCTCAGGAAGGCTGCTCTATGTGTATCCTAAATGGGAATGACAGTTCACTGGAGTTTTGCTTCTAAACTCCAGTAAAGAAACCAATCAGTCTTCTGTTTGATCATGAGAACTCCCTGCCAATGAGAACATTTCCCTGGGCTCTCACCCTAAGTTGAAACATCTGTGTTGTGTTTGGCCCTTAGAAGATGTTGTAGCTGGAAACATCAGGAGAATTACAGTGACAAAACATAACACAGGACTACGTTTGTAATGAGAAAGAAACCCTTTTTATGATGAAAATTGCTCATCATAAACAATGAATGATATAATTCCTGGGGTGCTCAGAAGATCTTTTCAGGGCTTGAAACAATTGGACAGTTTTACTGGATTTTTTCTTGTGCATTTTTCTCAAAATTAAACTTTAAGGAAATCTTAATATCTATCTAATTTGAAACACAAATCACATTCTAGCTTAGTTTCTTAAGTCATAGGCAGCATGATGGACTAACTGGTCATACAGAACTCTCTTGACAAGACAAGGTAGCAGAACACATTTTTTGTTTCCCAACTCTCATGTCTTTCCTAATCATACTAACTTTTTCAAAAGTTTCTCTTATCTTCATCACTGGTAAGCTCTTGTTTTGCAAATGTAGGACCCAAGTATTGCCTACATTGAAGATATTAGTCCATTGTGAAAATACCACAAAAATATGCCTCAGAATAGTAGTGAAGTGTACTGTGCTTATTGTAAAGCTGTTTTACATAAATGGAGCAGTAAAAGATAGGTTTAGTGTAAATTAAATTCAAATTCACTCTTGTTTATATGTTTGAACATAGGGAGAGTGAGTCTGCTTCTATTTGATATAAACCCATAAACTCTACAGTAGTACTTTATTTATTTTCAGAGGATACATTACAAGGACAGCTAACCTTGCCCATCACTGCATGTGTTTGTGAGCAGATGGGGTTGGCTGAAGTTCAACTTCTGCCATCTATTACCACCTACAGCTGTCTTTTATGACTGACTGGATTTTAGGCTTCATGTGTGCAGCAATATGGATTTAGAAAGCTGCTAGGAAATGCAGTCAGACAGCAGCACATTACTTCCCAAAGTGAGTGACCATGAATGAATGCTGAAGGAGCACATGTGTCTAGACCATGCTCTGTGAAAGACCCTACCCAGTTCCACCATTAGGAGCAACAGGGTTTTAGTGCCTCTGCAGGCTAGATCTTGCCTCCAGAGACAGAAAAACTGAGCCAGGGAGAATTACTGGGGAAACACTGAATTATTAAGAATTAAATGAATAGATGCATGTAAGCTGTACTCACCACATCTTGCAAGGTACCTCAAAGCTTCCAACTGCCCACTCTCAGCTGCCACAAATAAAGAAGTGATCCCATAGGCATTTGCTGACTCAATCTTGGCACCCCCTTTCACGAGGATATCAATGATCTCCAGGTCGTTTCGGGAGACAGCCTCATGGAGAGCGGTCCATCCTCGATTGCAGCGATGGTTGGTATCTGCATTGTACTGCACCAGGAGTCTTGCAGCCTCTGCATTCTTGCGCTCACAAGCTGTTTTAGAAAAAAGGGAAGAGACTAGGACAGGCTTTTGAAAATATTCTGGGTGTTGTGTATCCATTTCATGTAGGCCAAGGCAATATAATACAAGTAGGCCATAGCAAAACCAAAGATCCATTTAGGTCTACATGAGAGCAAAGGCTGCTGCCAAGTGACACTGTCTGAAGCTCAGAAAGGATGTGTCAGTGAAGCCAGTCTTCAACTGGGACCTGGCTAAGTGTCCTCTGCAGGGGTGCCAAGTCTGGTACTGGGGGGAATCTGGCCCAGCACATTTGTACCAACAGGAAACCACAGGGACACAGTGAGGTGTAAGATGCAGGAACTAATTTATGAAGAACAAATGTACAGAAATCACGTGACCTCGACACTTTCTTTCCAAATTCTGTGCAAAATGACTCTTTATATTACTGCCATGGACTGCAGATAAAGCTCCATGTAGATAAGAAAATATAAAAAGCTCAAACCAACAGTTGTGTGAGTCAGTAGCGCTTTCTCAATTTATAGTTCAATATATAGCTCAGGACCATCCTGAGCTACATATAGTTTCTTAATAATTAATAACATTTTCTGGATTTTTATTCTACCAATTTGTCCTATAGCTTTTTGAATCCCAAATCATGGGGCTCCCCATGTACCTTAATGTATGGACTCCAACTTAAAGGTACATAGGATGAGTAGCTACACTGAAAAACCACAATTAACATCTGTTGTACAATGTACAGAAGAGAAGCACATTTTATAGCAATTAGTTTTTTCTTTGAAATAATAGCATCTTTTTCTCACAGAGGTCCCTCTTTTTAGTTCTGATTCTTCCCTTGCAATAGCTCCATGGTGTTCTCCCCTATAAATAGGTGTCACTAATATATTGAAAGCAACTATGTAATTAGACATTTCTGTAATTATCTATCCATAGCTCTGCAGAGTTTAATTTGCTTACATATGAGGGATGACTATTTTGTTATGACAGTGTTTTAAACTTTTTTGTTGTTGTTGTAGGATAGTGTAGAAGATATTGCATCAAGGCTAGCCCATTCTTACTAACAATTCTTCTCTGGCTAAAGGGTGTTTTCATATCACTGTTTTTGTGATTATTATTACTATGAGAACTCCTCCTCCTGTTACTACAACCACTACTGTGTGTTTAATGCACAGCTGAACAGCTTTTCCCTGGTCAACGAAAAGCTAGAATTTTAAAACAAAAGCATTTTAAAAGCAGGTCTAATGCTAAGCATCCAAAGTTGGAGGCAAGATTGCTGTTTGAACCTGTAATATGTGTTTTTAGTATTTTTGAGTGCTAAAAACTGTCATGGCAGGAGCAAAGGAAGTTGGACATGAAGGTGTGAGAGGTCTCCTCTGAGTGTTTGTGATATCATGGATATATTGCTAGTCTGCTAGAAGAATAAAGTGTTCTCTCCAACCAGCAGCAAAGTAGTATGCCTGTGTTAAATACTTTATCTAACCCACTGAATTGTTTATAATTTTATGACTCTCCCATACCACACAGCCTGGCGTGACCCACACGGTATATGAATCACTGGCATGTTTACAGTTACTGTACTTGCACATCTGAGAGCTACTTAGGTCCTACTGTTCAGCAAAGCATACATAGTCCTTCACTGGCCAACTTTCTGTAAGTTTGGGACATTGTGCAGACAGCCTGTGCTCAGGGCCCCACTGAGAATCTCACCCCTCACCCTCAGCACCCCATCACAGCCTGCACCCTGCAGGACAGCTGCTATTCCTGTCTCTGTTGAGGATGACATAAAAGGCCATGGCATGGCAGGTCGGGCATAGGAGATAGAGGACTACCACAGGGAAGCAGAAAACAAGAGCTAATCACTGACTTTCAGCACCTCATTACAAGCGACCCTGCAGCTCTGCCTCGGTGGTGCCAGAGGAGCTCGGCACCCCTGTAAATGCAGCTGCTCACCTTTGTAGAGCGGCGTTTCTCTGGCCTTGTTGGAGATGTCGGGCTCAGCCCCAGCCTGCAGCAGGGTGAGCAGGCAGTCCAGGTTGCCCCGGCTGGTGGCCAGGTAGAGAGCTGTCTCCTCGTTGAGGGTGCGCTGGTCGATGGTGCCTGGGTACGCTGTGAAGGAAGGGCGAGCCCAAAGTCATTGCTGCATGTAGTGCACAAGTGTCTGCAGCACCACCACCCTTCTAAATCCTTGAGGGCTTGAGTTTTTATTGCTTATTCATTTCCATAAGCAATGTAAGTTAGGCATATACTGTAATGTTACTATAACTCAGGCTGAATATCGAAACCCGTCTTCAGTTTAGATCGAAATGTTCAGCTTTGGCCACTAGTGGTTGAGCAACTGTTCTTCAGCTGCAGTTTGAAAACAAACTACAGTAATTAACTTTGAGCACCAGCAAAGAGGTGCTGGGTTGGATCTCCCCCCAGGGGAAAGTGGGGTTATTCCTGTCAGCTTGCAGAAGCCAAGCAGCTCATAACAGGAGAGAGCTCAGCTTCAAGGCCTGAGCATGAGAAATCCAGGGATTGGCAGAATCTATCCTGTATCACTTTCTCTCAAATATCCTAACTTTTAGAGGCTTCAGTCTGGAAACCTACTTTCCAAGAGAAGGTGAAATTAATATATACAGGCAGGGAGGTTGGAAAGAAGCTTCATACAAAGCCCCAGGCTAGGATTGCAATACTAATAATTTGACCTTTTAGTTTATTCATGTTCTTCTTTTCCCTTTTGTAATTAGTTAGTTTTTTAACTTCACTGACCTTTTTGCAGCAGGCTCAGGCAGCCCACTTGGCCATAGTATGCAGCTTCATGGAGGGGTATCCAGCCATCCTTATTAGGTACAGAAAGATTTTTTCCTGATTTCATCATGTTGCATACTGCTTTTTCATCTCCATCCCTGATTGCTGCCACTACAGGGTCAATTTCTCTTTAAAACAAGATTAAAACTTGGTTATTGCTTCCTTCATTACTGAGAAGCTTTCTGCAGCAACATCATTATTTTATTTGCCCAAAAGAGTGAACCCGTGCAGCCTATACAGCAGTACTTGTATAGTGAGACACCATAGGGCCTGTAAAGGTAAAATTTGTCTTCTCTAATTTTGTCACTGTCAGCAGATCAGAAGAATCACTGTCTGGAGATACTGATCGCTCTCTTCAGAATGTAAGGAAACCAGGTAGGTGTAACTAATGTCTGACAGAAACACTTATATTTTAGATGTCAGGAGTTGTGGAAGGCTGATTCTGACATTGCTCTGTACACTGCAGAGTATCCATGACTGTGATAATTGCATCACCTCGCTGTCTCATGTGGCATGGTGACATCTCCATATGAGATCTTTTAAATAAGATCAACTTTGAAGAGAATTACCTTGCAGGTGGCTTTAATAAATCTTACTCTTGTATTTTTAAGATACTTATTTCCTTACACAATCCTGTTTTCAGAATTTAGCCAGTCCACTTATGAAGAAGGGAGAGCTCTGGTTAGAGCATGTGAACACTGGGGTGTTGGTCTTGGCTCTCCTTTCTTCATCCAGGGAGGATTGAAAAAAATCCACCTACCCAAATCCCTCTGCCAAGCATGCATTCCACACACTCTGGGCAGCAATCCATTTTTTCAAGCTCTCTGAGTGTTTGCAGAGCAGGGCTGACCTGGGCACACCAATCCTACTGCAGAGCAACCGTGACAGCTGCTGTGAGTCTCCCCACACAGTGGGAGTCCCAACACTGCCTGACAGCCACTTCTCCCCAGGTCAGCAGCACCTGAACAGGACCTGACACCCTCCTTCCACCCCTTCTGCAAGGCAGAGGTAGGGGGCTGGGGTGCTCATACCCTGCAGCCAAGGCAGGTAGGACCCTTGCCCGCGGTGGGCAGCAGCTCTGTGCATGCTGGAGGGCTGTGCCTTCCAGTGTTGGCATCTGCTAGGGCTCCAGCTGAGCTGTGCTGGGATAAGGCAGCCACAGCTTTGTTATTGCACTATATTCACTTTGTTATTGCACATGATGCACTAAATGACTGACATTCAACACAGCCAACACCGCAAAGAAAGAAGCACTTTACCAGTTCTAATGGGGATGTGCAAAAATGAACGTAGGCTCTAGTTTCAAAAAAAGTTGCAGAAAGCACTGGAGTATTTGCGGTTTGAACTAGCTCTATAGAGAAAATCTTGCTGTCCTGAAGACAGAGAGATGTGGGAGAGATGTGCATGTCTCAGACTATTAGCATTACCAGGGCAGGAATACAGCATGTGGTGGAGGCCATGCAGGCTAGTGATGATGGGAGAGAATCAGGAACAGAAAAATATGGGCAGGTCAGCACAGGAGTCCTCACAAAGCAGTATACTGGTGCAACCTCTGCACCTTGTGGGAATTACAAGAGCAGCACTGAACTCCATTGCCTTGTAGGGGCTGGACAGACCAAAAACTCAAACTCACATAGGCCTCACTAATTTCAGTTTGCCCAAAGGCACACAATCTATGCCATAAACACTGATATTAGTATTGAAAGAAGTCACCAAACTGGTTTTCTGATGATAAATTCAGGGCTAGGAGTAGAACAGGTGATCTCAACACCTGTGCCAGAGAATGGGAAAAGACACCATTTCCCAGGTGAAATAGTACTTGGTGCCACTTGCTTCTTCTCTATAGCTGGAAGCAATGATTTCAAGACAGTAGGGTCACAAAAATAGCAACACTGGAATGAGGAGAGATACGGGACACAAGGCCAGGCATTTTGCCTGAGAAGATAACAGCTAGAACAGGCAGCTGCTGTCCTGGCCACAGCCCTCCCAGGAGGAATCAACTGACCTTCTGATCACTGCTGGCCAGATGTCTCAGGGACACTGCTGTATCTCCATACTGCTTACAGTACCCTGGGGATCAAACCTAAGATTCATAATTGTGTACCCATAATAGACTTTTATATAGGTGTTTGAAATTGAGCATTTTGTTGAAGTCTGCTGGCAGCACATATTGGCATTTTTGGCTGGGAGAGAGGCGGAGGTGGGGGAATCTTCATCTTTCAACACCTCTGGCACAAGGCTGCTGAAACCATCTGTTGTTCTGTGCAAAGGCTCACGTTACACATGTAGGGCTGTGACCTCAGGATTTGGGCACATGATATAATTACTGGTGCTTAATGAATTACTGCATGCCAGGTGGGCCATGGCAGGAGTCTGCGCACAGGCTAGCTCACAGCAAATGCAAGGTAAATCACATTATCTGAGACCTCAGGGAAAGCAGGAGGGTACCTTGGATCTGTGCTGGAGTTAAAAATGTGTGAAGAATCAGTTACTATTCTGCTTAAACCCTCAAATGCTGAATGAAGCGAACTTCTGTTGGGTTCCTTGACCTTAAATGATTCCTGAGTAGGATGAGGGGGTTTGCTGGACCAGGCTGTGGATACTTTAGCCAAGAGAATTCCAGATCAGAACAGAAGGTTCAATGAATCTCCATGTGAAATCCTTGTTTTCTGCCTGACTTATAGTTGGCTGTTACAAAAACCCACCACATTCTGCTGCCTGGATTTCATCAGATATAGAAAATACAAGTATTAAAATTATGGAGGAAGTCTGAAGATGTGATGAAATCTTAACCTTATAGGCAACTCAAAAGAATTACTGCATTTCAAAAGACCAGTAGGCGAGATAATAAATACCCCTTGCAGATGAGACGTATGGTGTGGTCAGTTCTGAGTGCTGAGGAAGAGGTTCAGTGGAGCATGGAAAGGTTCAAGAAGCTTCTTCTTTTCCTTTTATTCGTGACAGCCTGGAGAGATGCAGGCAGGATGAAGGAACACCACTTCCTCAGGTGAAGCCAAATATCATCCCTGACTAGCTCTGAGACTAAGGCCATAAAAAAGCCAGTCATGCCATCAGGCTCTCCTAGGACTTCCCAGCTATGTTTTTCCTCTTCCTGGCAGCAGGGGAGGGCTAGTTTATCAGCCTTCTTGTATATTGAACTCTATGCAGCTACCTGGTGGAGAAGAACAGCCTGCCCTCAAGTCTTCTACTGCATCAAAGAGGCATGCAAGGAGTGCAGAGCAACTCATGAGAGGATGTGATTTCTGTGTGGCCAAGGGAAGCTGGTAGGTGACAGGGATAAGGCAGGCTTCATGCTGTAGCAGGAAGAGGTTTTCACAATGTCAGGGAGTGCAATGCCAGTGGAGGGCCAGGAACAGAGTCTGAATCAGCCAGGATGCAGGGGGGAGGTGGGGGAGATTGTAGGACTGGGTGAGAGGGGAAAGGAAGAAGAGTGGTGGAAGGGTAGTCACTGCACCTGTGCATCCAGGGAGGGACTTGTAAGATGGATTACACAAAATTTGAACTGAGTAGATAGAAAAGGTGGGGAGTTTCTTTTCTGCAGGACACAGGGAAGTGCTGGATGTTACACTTTCCTTTTGTGTGATAGCTAAGGGCAGGTGCATTTATCTATTCTGCACTGCAGAACTGTAATAAACCTGTCATGGTCCACACATTTCCACTACACACTGCCACCGGAACAGAGTTTGGGCCACTGTCTGCTTTTCTAAACCATGACTGTGTTCAACTAAGCTTATTTGCAGTCTATGCCAACACCAAAACATGGCCAGGAGGATCAGTCAGTCAAGACAGTTTCTTCCTTAGACAAGTAAGCCCTCCTCAGTGTGACTGGACAGCACAGGTATGGCTGGGAACAGGCATGGCATCTTGGGAGCATTTATAAAATACTTATTTGAAGGATTGGACTTCTCACCTTGTTTATATACTGTGATACATTTTCCTCCTACTTTTCCCCATTGCTGAACCCTGAACTTAATACCAATGCAGTTACTATCAGCACCTGCCTGCCTCATCTATCCTGTTTATAAGTGAGCCAGCCTATATAAATTATCCTCAGTGCAGTCATCCCTTCCCTGTTGTCCTTGTCACCTCAGAGCTTCTGATGACCCAGAGTCCCCAGGACATGAGCACTGGGGGGATGGAGAGAGATGAAAAGGGAGAAGAGAACAGGGGATATTTGAGGTGGGTCACTTGCAATAGCACGGGCATGGCCTGGGGCAGCGGGGAGGTTGGAAAGAAGAACTGGAGTGCAGCGAGGGTGAAGTGCAGGTGTCAGTGAGACCTCCTCCAGATGAACATCACATTTCCCCCCACCAGGCACCATCACCACCCAGAAGACATGTCTCAGGGAGAGAGTGGGTAGCAAGGCTTGTTTTGGCCGCAGGGGAAAGCAGGAGAGGGAGAGGGAGGCACTTACACGGAGTGGGATGTGCTGAACAGGCTGCTGTCGTACCTTCGCCTGACCCCCCAGGCTGCCCCCGAGCTGGATGGCTGAGCACGGCCTGTCTGCTGGGCCGCCAATCTGGAGTGGCGATGACATGAATGAAATAAGGAGAAATACTCCGAATAGGAGAAACAGGTCATGCTGAGGCAGAAACAGAGACACACATCCACAGAGATGGAGCGAGCGAGCCTGCCGGTCAGGGCTTTGAATAAAAGCAGATGGCCACGGCTTGCTCTGCACTGGATTCAGCTGCTCACTCGGCTCGAGTTTATTTTTGGCCCTCTGAGGAAGCGTCAGGGGATTCAAATGACCATATAAGACAACAGTGTGGTTAACCCTACCACCGCCACACGGGAAGCAGGCACAAAGCGAGGCGAGGTGACATTCATCACCTCTAAAGTACTATGCAAACAGGTCAGAGGTGGGGGAGAGGAGGACCCAGAGCCACTGGATGTCAGCTCCATTTCCATCTCTGCTCTCCCAGGTGGCAGAAGAGTTCAGCAATGCTACAGATTTGGTGCTACAAGCTCCAAAGGTTTTCCCTTTGGTGAGAGGTTGAACACTGCTGGGCTGAGGCAGGACAGGTTAATGCACAGAACGGCTAATGCTGCTTTTTGCCAAAATAGCAGGTGTTGAAGGACCTTCAGCAAGGACAGCACCAAATGGTCAGGGAAGCCCTTATTCTCCCCTGCATCAGGTCTCTACAGGAGAGCTGACTGTATAGGTTCAGTAACCACACTGAGAAAACACAGCCTTTGGTGGGAGCAGGACTGCTGGCTGCACAACATCCTGATTCCACAGCTATGCACATGCTTGCTGCTCATCAAATTGTCCCCAGTTTCCCAGCCTTGGAAACCAAACAACCACAGCTGGTAATGAGCAAGGCATCAGAGGGTGGTGGAGTTATGAAAAGGAGGAGGAACAGTACTTCAGTAACTGTCAGTTTATTAAAAAAGGGAAAACTAAAGTAACTTAAAAGGTTAAAAGGATATTTTTCCTTGCTTTGGAGGTGACTTTGGAACCTATTCCCATCCCCCTTGAGAAATCTGCCTTTTTTAAAATGAAAGGGGAACAATATCTGGGTTTGAAACTATGAGCAGGTCTCTGTGACCACAGCTCAACATTGCAGGGGAGAGGGATGCTGCCACGATTTGGTGTCTGAAGTTGCTCTTGGTTAAGAGTGGCGTGCTTTAAGTTGGACAGATCTGAAATAACCACTTCCTTTAAAAACAGAAGTATTTAACAGGTAGTCAGGTCTTACTGTTTTATATACCTGTTTTTTGTGCCTCTCTTATGTTTTCTCATAACAAATGCTTTGCTCCCTCTGGCAAAACCTAATCTTGGCATACAGTGGGGGAAAGGAGCAGCTGGCCTTGGGAGGGCTTCTGTTGTTCAGGAAAGCTTGTGGCTGCGCCCCTTTTTTTGTTTTATTTGTTGCTTAAAACAGACAATATCAAGCAAATCCTCCTCTCGCCGCGAGCACGTACATTGTTGACCTCACTGGATTTATAGCAGACTCCGGCTTTGACACTAATGACAGCCTCGCAGAGGAGCCGCCTGGCAGAGCTAATTAGAGAGCACGTGCTCTGACAGGGAGCCTCTTCTCCCCTCCTGGGCAGGGCTCCCTGGGGGAACAGCTCGGGCTGGCACTTGATTACCTTTGCCAGGGGTAGATGCGGTAGGGAGGGTTGTGGGGGCTGGCACGGCTCGGGGCGGCCGCCTCGCCAGCACGGGCCACCAGCGACTTCTGGGGGCTCTGGGCTGCTGGCTGACCCACCGAGTCCTCTTCCAGGCTCTGCTGGATGGCCATCTTTATAAGCTCATCTTCACTCAGACTGCTGTACAGACTGTACTCCTCACAGCCTATCGTTTGTCTTTGAGTATTTGCTGCTGTGGTGGCCATTTTTGTAATTCTTTGCTTTCCTGTAAAAGGAAAATTGTGATCATGAAAATCTGGTAAATGAAAAAACTCAACTATTTTGTACTGTCATTCGGGTCTGCCTCTTAATTAGGCAGAAATTCTTCATGAGGGAGAGAACATTATCAGGTAAAATCTACGTGTAAACTTAATGAATTAAGTCCTTTCAATTACACAGAAATAACTGGTTTAGCTGGCGTTTAAAAAAGGGTGAGTTGTTGCAAGCAAGGCAAGTTTTTATCTGCTTATTCTGGTTACCACATCTCAAAAGAAAAATAGGTAAAGGAAATCCCCTTAAGATCAAAGAGATAAATTTTTGAATTTTATTTAGAAGACCAATGGATGTCTCTTTTTATTGGTTTTATTTCTTGCTGTAATTGCAAGGGAAGAGGTTTGTCTCTTTGCTGGTTTCCTGTAAGGACAGGTTCTCCACCATGAAGAGCAAAGAGGGTTGTAATCTTTTCCACCTTATCTGGAGATCTCTCAAGCAACATGGAAAGCTATGCTTTGAAATGACTTTGCTTCATTCAGCGAGGAGAGCAACACCACACTGCTCTGTTTCACTTCTGATTTTTTGCTTTTTCACAGAACAAAGTTCAAGATCATGAGTGAGATGGAAATGAGAGAAGGAGGAAACATTGGGCACACAGCAATCACAGAATGACTGTGAACCACCACTGCTGGACTCTAAAAGGCAAAGACAATTCAAAATACTGAAGCATTTCCAGCGGTGATAGGGAAGTACTGATACCATGAATGGTACAATGCTCTAGAAGGATCTCATTCAGATGCCAGAGATCATTCTGGCCATCAGTGTTCAAGAGCCAAGGGTTTATTTTATGGGAGGAGGTGGAAAAGCTTGCCTCTTTTAAGAAGATAACAGCCAATGCAGAAAAGGTTTGATTTTATAAGCGCTGAGTGAGAGTTGTGTGAAGTAACGGGGAGCACTGGGGTGAGGAGCAATGGGAACAAGCTGCTCAGGAGGACATGGATGTGACAGGAGAAGAGAGGGACCCAGCAGGAGAGAACTGTGGGAACATGTCCCCTAGGTGCAGAGAGATGAGGGGCTGCCTGAGTGTACCAGTGGAGTTAGAGAAAGCTGCCTGCCCCCACCCTGTGGCTGCCAGTCCCTGTCCCATCAGTGCCACAGCAGGGCTGTTCTCCAGCTCCACTCAGCCCTGCTCTGCCCAGGATCAAGTCCTGCTGATCTGGGGCAGCCAGCAGAGCCATGAATGTGGGGACAGCAGAACCACTCAGCTTCTCACTGCCCTGGAGCTGCCTCAGCAGGAGCCTCAGGGGAGCTGTCAGCTCCCTTTCCCTGCACAGCTGCTCTGTCCGCAAAGTTCCCAGCTCAGCCTGGTTTCCTGGGCACTCACACTGACACTGATGGCAGAGGGGTCCAGCAGGCCACAACCCTCACACCAGGAAAGTGCCCTGCTGCAGCTGTGTGCGCAACCAAGAGACAGTCCTGACCTGGAGGAAATGGCAGCTTTCCAAATACATTTTGAAGAAATTGCAAGAGCTTGAATCAATCAAGTAATTTAAAATCTTGGATTTAGGCTTTTCACTTCAGACATAGTGATATTTCCCACATCAACAGCCACCTCAGGCTCAGGCCCACTCTGGAAGGAGTGTGAAGACTTCAGAGTAGAGGGAAGCCCAGCACATTTCAGACTGATATTATGACTTTTAACAATAGAAGATGCATTTTACAGCCATGAAAAATGCCAAAATAAAACCTTCAATTGCTTTAAATAATACAACCCAGTTTTGGTGGTTTCTCTTTCTCTTGCTCTCTCTCTCTTTTTTTTTCCCCTTTATTTTCTGCCTGATCTCTCATGGCTGCTGTTGCTTCCTTTCTCCAGTTGATGCCTCAGCTCTGCTATGACCCTTGCTGTCCCAAAGATCCAAGCCCAGGCGTCACACCGCTGATAGCCTCGCTGTGCCCCGCTGCTCTGGTACCTGCCTTTGGCTGCTCTCCAGCCAGCAGCTGGCTAGGAACTGTGACACGGCTTTGTTTGTCCAGCAGCTTCTGCTGCTCTTTGGCTTGCTCAGCCCCTGGCACGCTGGGCAGTACTTACATAGTCGCTCAGCCTAGGAACTCCTGTAGTGACTGGTCAGCTGCAGATGCGTGGAACCCACCAGCTGGAGTTGGAAGGAACAGCCAGCAGTCATCAGCAGTGCATCCAGCACTGCAATGCCTGAACGTAGGGACATTCACTGGTACAGTGGTGACTCAGAAACCTAAACAAAGCTGTCAGCAGAGAGGGCAGGATCTGATCTTCCACTCCTAATGGAGGTGATGCACAATGAATCCTTGGAGAAGGCAAGAATGGAGATGAAACTGCTCCTCTCTGAGGGCAACCTGCACCAGTGCAGGCTGGGACATAGATTCCTCCTCTGTATCCTCCGCAGTCCCATTGCCAGCATCCTTATGGCAATGAATCCATTGCTGCTGTGTTTCTGAGCTGGGTGTTGCAGTGCCTTCTGTGGGAGGCTGGGCTTTAAGGACTGTACAGGAGAACTCTGCCAACACGACTCCACACCCTGGCACAGAGGAGCTAACTGATATAGCTGCTTCACCACATCCCAAATGGATCTAGGTATAAAGGCCACTTCTGGACCTTCTTCCCCTCCCTCCTATTTTTATCACACATTCTTAAGGCAAAGGGAGCAAAAGGGAAAATTTTAAATTTGTGGGGATCACTCCTATTTCATCCTCTTTTCCTTTATAGAGGTTAACTGGGTCCAACCCACTTGCAGAGAAAAGGGAGATCCTCTCCTGCATGTTGGTGAGCCTTGCTAATCTAAATATTTTGACAGGAGTTCCATAGAGTACAGAAACAACAGTGTTGGCTGCAGCTCCCACCACTGACTCATCCTGCAGGGAGAAACTTCATAGGGCTCAAAATAGAGAAAGCTTTCATTTCTGCTCATCACACTGCACAAACACAATGAAGATGTGGGGGTCACATTCTGGGCTGCAGGAGCTTTTGGGTCCTTACTGAGAGCCAGGGACAGCCTTGGCTGCCCTGAACCCCTGCAGAAAGTGTTCTGGTTGGGCCTGAAGCCGTCCCTGCATCCCCCTGCTGTCTCCACTTGCTCAGACAAGTGTGTGTGCAGTTTGCCTGCGTGCTGTGACTGCGTTTGGCAGGAGGCACGGCACACGCCTTCTTCCCTACAGCTCCCTTCTGAGTGGCAGGGGAGCACGGGACACAGCTGAGTGGCACAGGGAGCACAGCAGAGCCACCACCGTCCCCTTTCACCTGAGGATGCTTTTGTTTGAAGCTGCAGGACTACAGGACAGGGGCACTGATCTGAGTTATGTCTGTAAGAAGCTGCAGTGAGACAGCTGATCTGCAATAACAGGATGAGCACATGCCCTTGACTGGAGGCTAATGCACCACAGCCTGATTCAGTTTACCCTTCTTTCCCTGAGGCCAAACTCAGTGGCATCGCCTGGCAGTGCCCTGGCTCAGCTGACACAGCAGGGCTAAGTTTACCCCATCTGAGCCCATGAGTGAACCGCCAAACACAGACTTACGAAAGCTCACTAGGCTAATGTGCTATAAGCTAAATATTTTCCACCTTCTGTGATGAAGGTGTGAAAAAAAAATCAATCTTTATTGCTAGAAATATTTGAACAAGTCTGGATTCGTAAGATCTGGCCAAAGTGGTCTTTCTAAATGCAGCTTGAATCTATTTCCTTGCTCTAAGCTGTCTTACTCTAGGTTTAAAGTATTTGAATTAGATTTAAAAGTTAAATGCTATGTTTATTCTTCATCCTAACTACAAGTTTTGGGGGAATGTTTTAACATTTGGCTGTGCTCTGCATTTCTCTGGCAGCCCAAGAACCCATCCTCACACGCAGGTAGCACACAGCATCTACTGGGACAGCAGAACCTGATTTTAAAAGCTGTGGGTATAGGGGCCATATTATTTCGTAGAGAGTGCTTTGCTTTCAGGTCTGATGGCTTCACTAGTGATCTTTCTTGGCAGAGACATGCCTTAGGATTCTGCTGTCTGCGCTGCCATTTAGTAGGTCAGTCTGACACGATTTTCTGGTATCTAAACTTACCACCATTTCCACATAGAGTCAGATTCTGATTTCAGTGAGAGTTTGTTAATTCAGATATGTAATCAGGCCTGTGCCATACAGAGGCAACTTAGATGCATCCAGTGACCAAAAGGTAAGGTTGGAAATAAAATACTTGTGCAAGGACCTTCTATCTGTGTTGATGAGCAGTTGTACCTGGTGGATCTCTAAAACCAAAGGTACTGCTCACAAGGGGGACTACTAGTAATCACCTACAGGATGGCAAAAGCCAGAGACAAACACAATTAGGTTGCTATTATATTCGGACTACAAGCTCTGTCAACATACTGTGCTTAGGAGAATGGGCCTCTGATCCCTGATGCAACATAAATAAACAAGGATTAGGGCTGGCTTTGAACATGCAGAACCGTGCAATTCAATACCATTAGCATCTGAAACAACTGGTCCCCGTTGATAGCACTTCTTTAAAGAAAAGCTTAGCAAGGCTGCCTGTCCCCCCTCAATAGATCCCAGGCGGCAGAATTAGCAGAATTACTTATTTCTGTCAGAGAAGGATGGCAGATGAGTGACAAGGTCATTAAGGGAACAGAGCCAGACTTTGCCTGCCTTTGCACTGAGTTTATTCCAGTCAGCTTGTAACTGAATACGGAACCTTGTTATTTATGGCTCAGGGTGTAATAAACCACATTTGTGAAAACATAACCAAGTCTTTGGAGGCTGCTAAAGACAGAGAAGAGGAGCAGCTTCATCATTTTGCCTTTTGCAAGGAATGGTTGAGCTCCTGCTTCTGCAGATTCCTGTTTGCCTTTCCATGTGTTTGTCTTTACTTCTGAAAGCAGCAGAAGCACACGTGAGGGAAGGCAAACACGGCTGGATGTCTTCACAGCAAACTGCGCCTCTGCTTCAGTTCTTACTGTGGCACGTTTCAGGACAGATCCTCTGTGGACAATGGAAACCAGACCAACTTGCAGAACCTAAACTGCTCACATTTTTGCTGTGTTTTAGGTCAGTTTCCTGATAATCCTTTGCAGTTTTCTAAGGATATTATATTGGATAACTATTACAAGTAAGCAAATGATTTTTCTAAAAACAGGAAGATTTCAGTGCCCATCAGATCTGCCAGAGCTGAGACATCAGAAGGATGACACTTCATGCTGTCCTGCTGTGGCAACAGGCAAGGATTCTTTGTAGTGACAGCTTATGCAAACCACTCAAGTTCTAGCCCGATGCTGAAGGAGCAAAGCCAGGCTTCCCGAAGGAATCTTCTGAGCAAACAAATCCCCTTGTTCAGCCCCAGCTGTCAAAACAGGTCACCTATCAGCATGGCATATGCCCTGATGCCACCATATCATGATTCCGTGCAAATTCTTTACTGGAAATCATACACCTGCAAGCTTTTATTTCTTCTCAGAACATATTAATTCACACAGAAATCAGTGCAATATTAGCTTCATGTCAAACCAACTAGAAATTTAGAAATTAAAGTAACAATTTGCTGATGTAATTTTTTTTCTTAACTCTGTGCCTTGCATGCTACATTCTACCTTAGTATGTTGTAGCTGCAGCATTGATTTCTGAGCAATACATTCTAGGGACAAAGATACAGGCACCACCTGCGAGTAAAAGAAAAATAAGGAAATGACAGAGCTACTGTTCTGTTTAACACCAGACAGTTTTTTATGGTATATATGAAAAAAAACTAGAGCCAAAACCAAACAAAAGCAAATCACAAAGCTCCCAAGACTGTTAGGGTGTTAGGTTACAAACTGCATATTTGCAGTAATAAATATTTGCATAGATATAATGAACTGAGATATTGAAAGCACTAAATAAGTTCAAAACATGCATATTTGCATTACCTTTTTGTTCTGAAATAAAAGGGTAATAATGGTGCTGAAATTGGTTATCTCCTTGTGTGAGTCTCGATTCAGAAAATCTTCGCTGGTATTTGTCTCCCTGCTTTGCCTGGATGTTTCGATCAACTGCAGGACAGCTTTGAAACAGGCTCGCTTTGAAGCCTGGAGTTTATTTCTGGATCACCCCATGATCAGCGAATACAAGCCAAAATATAAGTTGTTCCCAATCTCAGATTTCCTGTTTGAAGATGCACAGCAGAAACTTGTACCAATCCTGAAGTTCTTCTTTGTTGCATTATCTGAAGAACTTCACTTCATCAACATCCTGTAGCTAAATGACACAAAGCTGACCTTTCTATTACATCATTATTTATTGTCTCTGACAAGTAGACCATATATGGATATGTTTCTGGAACCTAAAGAAGAAAAAAAAAATGGCCATATAATTTTGAAGTAAAATATGCTGTCCTGGAGAGTTTTATTTGCCTGGGGAGAACTGACCTCCATTTACTTTTGTTTTAGCTGATGCTTATTAAACAAAACAACCAAACGTTACATGGGTATTTACTGATGTCTTGGAGTTGTTCATACATTTTTAAGGCTGCAAGTTGGAGACTTCAGGATTCCAAAAGATGACAACAGCACTTGTGAACCCCTTCCAAGTAGTATTTTCAAGAGCTTAGTAGTGGAAAAGGACTGCTCTCATACCACCTAAATGCGAACAATAGACTTTCTCTCAGACTCCTCAAGGCCATAAACGTGAAGTGGTACCCATCTTCCCCACATCTGGAGGAGGGTAAGCTGGCCAAGGAGGGGATAGCACTGATCCAGGAATGAGTTAAAAGAAAAGAGTCAGACACATACAGGAGAACTGACACTTGGATCATCTGGATCATGGGAATAATAATGCTCACTTTGGGAAGGTTGCCATGTGTTTGTCCAGCTAATACAATGAATCAAGGGAAACCATAATAAGATATCAAACTTATGCTTATGCATTTTCCTTTAGCTCCTCTTTTACTCATTCCCATGGCAAAACATTGCATATACCGAGAATAAAGCCTAGATGGAAGCGGGTCTGGAATCCTTTCTGAATACCTTGTGGAGGCTGAGGTTCACTGTAAGCATCCTGTCAATGCATGAACATCCCCATCTAAGGCTTAGCAAGAGCAATCTTGGAGGGAAAAAAATGTAGAAAGACATCTAATCTAAGAATCCACTAATATATGATTTCTTTCAACTCCTCTGCTTTGTTTATAGAGTCTTTCAGGACCAGCATCATTCCGTCTCCATGCTTGCTCCTGAATCCATTTTGCTCCAGCATGACATCATGGCACATCTTCCTTCCCTGCTGTCTGAAAAATTATCTGCCCCTCATAACTAGTGCTGGGACTGTTTTGTCCAAAGTTAAAGTCATTCAGCAGTTACTGTGACAGACAAAGGAGCCCTGGATGTCATCACCAAGAGTGTGAGAAACTCTTACGCCCTTGACAAGATGTCAGCCAACCCTCTGTGACTTTTAAACAACACACAGTGCTTTTTTCCTTGATACTATTTCAGGACTGTAACTCGCCTTGGCTTAAAACCAAGAGTATCTCCCACATTTAACCCTTCTGCTTGCTTTTTGGCAATCTTTCACCCTTGATCACTGAACTCAAGAAAAAGTGCTGATACTGTGATGCAGGTTCATGCTTTGCAAAGGCAAAGGTATCTGAGTTTTCCAAGATGGCCTGTTTTATTATGAAAAGACATTGGGGCTCAAGGTCCCATGGGCTATGAACATTGCAGGTGGCTCCCCATGCCATTCACAGCAAGCACACTGCAGTTCCCTTCCCATGTTTCTGGGCTTCCTTGCAGAACTCCTTGCACCCTTGATGTATTTGAAGCTGCTATGAATGCTGATGCACCATTTTCCAATAAAAGCATGGGACTCTACTTCAGAAGATCTATTTTCAGATACCATAAACTTTCCCTTTTGTCTTGAGCAAATAATTTCATTCCTTTGTGTATCATTTTCTACATTAGTGAAGTGGAAATAATCAAATGCATTAACCTCAGAGAACAGTCCAAAATTCCTTGCAGATGGGAAGCCAATGGGACTACTTATATGGATAGAGACTGCTGAATAAGACCTTATTTAATTAGTATCTGTGAAATCCTCAGAAGACAACCTCATATAAGTTTGAATTTTAATTACAGAAATAATATTATGCAGAATTAAAGTCATACATTTGGGGGTTGATTTTTTTTTCCCAATAAAATAATATTGTGGCTTTATTACAACACATCCAAAGCATAAAAATAACAATCATGATTTATTAGCATTGCATCAGATTGGCTAATATTTCCCCTGGGGCATGCAAAGTTACAGATCTGCATTTTCAGCTTGACCCTGAGACAATTCAATAGATTATAAATGTCACCTGCAAAAATAAATATGTAAATTTACACTGTTTTCTGGGAGAGATTTCAAGTTCAGACACTGCATATTAGATCTGTTCACTTCCTTTAAATAGAAATGATGGCAATGGCCAACTCATGCTGGTGGGGGGGAGTCAGTTAGGGTCTCACAAACAAGGCACAGTGGAAGAGATTTGAATCTGGGAGGAGAAAAGAAGGATGACCATGTGAAAACAAATGGCAAAATAATCAGAAAGATTGTTTTCTCCTTCATATTTCCTCAAAATAGTCAGAAGAAGCCAGGTTAGGAAAGCACATTTAAAATTTCCTTTGTCTCTACTTCCATTAGTTGAATTAATTAGCCTATCATCACTACTAGGCCTTTCAGCTCTAGTAAGCTACACTAAGCTAGTTGAATCTGGCAGCTGAGGCTGGAGGAAAAAAACTAAGTTCGTTTGTGCATCCCAGGAGACCAGTGAGCTTGTTACTGACTCATTCTGTGTGCAGAGCTGCCACAGATGTGCCCTCGTGATGAAGAGCAGGTGAGAATGGACATCAGCACAAACTGTCTTCCATAGCCTGTATCTAACAATGGTGACTAACTCTACTGCATCCAAACACTTGGCACATGTGTAGCTGTTCTGAAAGGAGGAAAATACTGACTAGTTCTGACAGTAACAGTTCCTGGATAGAAAATCCTCATAATATTTTGCCTCAGGACAGGATATCTCTTTGTGCACCAATTACCTGTAACTGTTGTCTTGTTACTTATATCTGGTCTGAATTTTTTACTGCAGGAAGACAGCAAGATATTTTGAGTGGCACATTTCCATGAGAGCCTAGAGCTAGAGTACACATCCTTTACCATCCTATCCAGTGAGCAGAGCTTTGCATTCAGTATTGCCATGCTGTGCTTCCATCAGGCAAAGATTCAATTCCAAAGATTAAATGTGAACACCAGAATCACAAGCACCTCTCCTGCGCCTCCTGCTACACAACCCATGTTCAAATAATGAGAATATAGAAACTCCCACGAGAAAAGATGGTTTCAATTTCCTTTGCAAGAACTAATGATTGCTTTGGCCACAATACCCTGAGAGAGGCAAGGAGCCAGAGGAACTTGTATGGGAAAAGGTGCAGGAAGTCACACATGCCCAGGGGTAATGAATATGATGTATATTATTCCTTACTAACTTTGCTGCCTAATTACTTCTTTGCTGGAAAGATGTAGCTGTTTTGAGATCACTCAACCAAGATTATAATTCCCCTTTCAGGAGGAATTTATCCAACTTCAGGGGTTGCTGACACACTCAACTGTTGGTTGAGTCAGGGTGGACTTTGGCTCACTGTATGACTTCCACCTCTGCACAGTGGCTCCTCACAGAAAATTTTTCCCTTTCAAACCTAATCAAAATGAAGTCCTCACTCCTCCGGAAATGTGACATGAGCACAAAGGGGAACACCCAGTATCCAGGTCCTAAGACCACTTTCAGCTATCAGATGACTCAGCCCTGACAGTGAGCTTCGTGAGAGTGCACAGCTACTACAGTCAATGCCATTCTGCAAATGTCACCATAAGGTCACATCCACTGACTCAACCTGAAAGAAGAATCAGTCAGAGGCAACATGAAAATCTAATATGAAGTGAACACAACCCAAAGACTGTATAAACAAATACATGTTCCTTGGAGGAAGAGGGAAATCACAACCATTATCATTTATCTCTCTTTTCTGTGCAAATATCATTTATCTTATGTTATAATGTATGTTAGTAAGAATGCTAATGAAAGATTTGCCTTTACCTTGACCTTTACAAAATCCACAAAATTCGGAGATATTGCTGCAATCCTAGGGCTCTGAGGCTCCTGCAGGGGAGCAGGAGGATGGGAATGGCAACCTGAGACACAAGCTACTGTGAATGGCAAAGGTCCTGGGAAAAACAGTGTCTTCCAAATTGATGGAAAAATGAATACAGTTTTTATTGAAAATAACTTTTTAATAGGTTTTTAAAAGGAGACCTTGGATATATGCAATGGCTGTTTACCTTTCCATTCAGTCTCCTAGGATAGTTTATTAACAAAGTCTCTTTTTAAGCTTTTCTGTGGTACCCTCTAATTCCTTTCAGACTGATTTGTTTCTAACTGCTTGCTGTATGCAGTAAGACCTATTGCATTACTCTCCTTCCCTTCCTGCGACGAGAGGCTTTCTGCATATGGATCTGTTTTTGCTTTACTCTTGCCACAGATGGATAGACCTCAAAATCCAAAAAATGTCCCTGCCTAAATTCAGCAGCTTTCAGTAATGTCCATGACTTTTACCACAATGAAGTCCAAGGAGTTACGGCTCCCTACATGCTTGGAGTGAAGCTAAAGCAGATACTAGCAGAGCAGCAAGGCAGAGCAGGACCCTCCTGTGCTCAGTCCCACGGGAGAGGTGCATGCGTTGGGCTCTAGAAAGATGGGCTCCAGCCTGGCTTGGGATGGATGCTGGGGTTGCTTCTGGCCAACCCAATTGGAAGGGACTGTGCTGCCATGGTACTCAGAGACTGAAAGCACGGGGACAGGTTGTCCTCTACATTGATCCTGCAACACTGACCCACTCCCCTGATGAGGTAGCCAAGCCTGGGACATGGGTGGTTGTGTGCAGACAAGAGCAGCAGAGGCTCCAGAATAGGCTGTGCTAAAGGACACTGCACCACCCTCTCTATTTAGCCAGGACTGGTTTTGTATTCTGTCAAATTTGTATGTAATAAATATAATACCTGAAGCCCTGGTCAAATGAGCTGTCCTTTATACTGCCATGGAGAAAGCTTCCTTGTCCTGCATGGACTGATCATGGAACCAGAGGGGAGCAGAGGTTTATGCCTCCTTTAAGTTCAAATCACAAAGCAACAGGTTTGATTCACAAGGCTGACATTTAATTACTTGCCCTACATCTCAGGTTAAGTTTAGAGCTAAATTTAGAACAAGTGTCTGGACAGAATGTCATGACACCAGTGTATATCTGTTGCACAACATGCCATATGAACATGTAATGTTCAACTTGGTTAAAAATAACCATACACTTACCTAACACACCAGACTTCTATACTCTGTTTACAGAGCTGGTAAGCAGACAGTGCAATAGTAAGAGTCACAAGTATATTCTGGAAAGAGACTAAAAGCAAGAAGACAGAAAAAATATTTTTCTGCTTCTGTTCTTGCTCAGCTTATTTTTTTCAAGTAGTAAGTGCTGTTTTATTGTAATATAAGTATGACAGTCCAGATAGTCTTAAAAATTGATGTGCATAAGTAAATTAAAGTGAAATTGTGAAGAGCTTTTTTGCCACTGAAGTGAGAGATCTCTCATTCTTTAAGAGCAGAGTTAAATGGCTCTTAAAACTCCCACATTAAGCCTAAAAGAGGACAGATTCTTTCATGGTAAAAAAAGTAACTTGCTAAACACAAGCTACAACAGGGATACACAACACCAATCGATGTGGCTGAGTCAGGTAGACCCAGATCTCCAAACTAAGCATCATCTTCCTTGAGCTGTGTTTACGGATCATAGCTCCAGGAAAAGCCACGCCTGTTTTATAAGTGTCAAAACCACAAAGTGATATGGAAAATCTTTTTAACACTTTTATAGATAAGATGAGAACAGCACAAAAGCACAGATGAGGGCTGGAGTAAAGAGCTGAGCTTCAGCCAAGCTGCTTTGATGTCACTGAGAGCTGTAACAATAAGCAGAATGTATTTCTGTACCTGAGCTGTGGCCACACTTCTGTTCTTTGGCATTTATCTAGACCCATGCTGATGATAAGGACAGGTTAGGGTGTTTTCACCAGGCCTTGTTTGGTGGGGCTGCAGGTGCCTCAGCCACGCATGGGGGATGGCCACTGCTGCCAAGTTCTCCGGTAGTTACAGGAGCTGGCAGCCTCCTGGAGCGTGGCTCCCTGCTGGGGAAACATCTTTACAGGGCCCCAGCTCCACCCTGGAGCTACAGCCTGGCAGAGCACGGGTCAGCAGGATGAGACAGAATGCTGAATGCTGCTGACCGTCAAGCGGAGAGGCTGACAGCTCTGCAAATCAGCTGGGTATCAGGGTGTGCTGAGAGCACCCGGGCAGCGTGCAGGGCTGCTGAGCAAGCACTGCCAGAGTGCCTGTGGTAGCTGGGCAGGGAGAGGGTTTTGTTTCAAGGCACTACAAGTGGGATACAGACAGTTGCCTGGGTCACTAGGCTAAAGCTGGTCCAGCCCAAATGAAGGGGGCTGGTACCTGACAGTTGCCCAGGAGCTGATGGAAGCCTGTGCAGGCTCTGTCTGGGGACAGGATGATCTATCACATCATGGGCTACAGTGGATACTATCTGGTTTCCTAAGCCAAAACACTCACCCTCAGGTGGGACAGTCCTTTGGGACCAGAGCAAGGAACAACACTATGTCAGCATAAGGGAATGTGTCCATCTACTTTGTGCTTGCTCTCTGGATACCAAAGCACAGGCATGCCAGCACAGCACCTTTCAAAAGTGCTTAAATCATGTTCATAATTTTTTCTTTTAATGAGTGATTTCCTTTTGACCTGAGATTGTGAGACAAGATAAGGTATCTTAAACTATTCACAGTATATATGAGTGAAATGGGTGCATGCAGGATGTCAGATATTTTCTCTGAAATGCTGCAAAGACTGAGTCATTTCTTGGTTGGCACATTCTAGTTTTCATGAAAATGGTTTTGCTTTCTCTGCTGCAATTGTGCATCATGTCTGTCACATCAGTTGTGGTCACTATTATGTGTCATGGATTAACCTCTGATATAATCTTATTTTCTGTGGCTTAGCACCTAAAAATCAATCAGGCCAGTGGTCAGCTTAAGTGGACCCTATACGCTGACCCTAACAGTGGTAGTTTGGGAGCATTTGCAAGAAACCTTGGTCAGGATAAATAGCTCCCCTCAGAGACATCCTGCCAGTTCATGATGGTTTAAATATTCAAAACTTGTCACTTTGCAACCTTTCCAAATATTTTTTGATTATTTTGTCCTCAATAGTTTTGTTTTCACATAACGCTGAACCCAAATAAGAATCTTGCTAAATTATTTATCACAGTGAAATCTTAAAATGAGTCCCAGAGCCTCAAACAGCACATTCCTGTGCTATTGTCAAACTTCTGACAACCTCTTGCTGTGTACCAGTGAAGACCTACAAGTGGTTGGAACACCAGGAGCACACTGGAACACTGGTGCATGCTGGCATTGTAGGTCAGGCTAAGGGGAAAGCCAGGCTGCAAACATTGCCCCAGATCTGAGTCACACGGAAATGACACTGGGGTGTGCTGGAAACACGGAGTTCAGGTTGCACAGGAAACTGTGGTTAGCTTTAAAACATAGCCAAAGGAAAAAAAAAAGTCCAAAACCTCATACATGTACCAAGACTTCACTTTTTCAGGCAGCAGCTCTTAATGAACATGCCAGCAGACTCACTGGGGCAGCTTGTGCAGCACATGGCAGTAGCAGAGCTTGAGACACATTTGAGTCTGGCAAGGACCAAAACACTCCTTCCTATAGCAAAAAAAGTGATTGATAGTGTAAATTTTCACCAGTTCTATTCAACATCTGTGGTTATTGGTTCACTGCTTAGGATATGAAGAGGAATGATGTGTTTCATAGTACTTTTATATTTATTTTAATTTTTTTACAGAGGAGGAAAAAGGAGGATTTATCAGAAACCACTGGAGTAAGCGAAGGGTGTTGTTGTCATTACTGATGTTTGTAGTTGCAATCCATAGCATATGTTTGGCCTGAGAATCAGTTTGTTTCTGCTCTGCATCACATCAGTGTAACAAAGCATGGAAACTAATATTTGTTTTGTGGTATGCTCAGGTATATCGGTTCAGTACCAGGGAAGCTGATGGAGTCACACTGGAGTAAGTGAGACAAAGCCATCAGCCAAAACCCCTGAAGGTCTCATAACACACTAGAAATAACACACATAAATATGTAAAGAAATAATAGATCAGCCAGGCATCACCAAACTTTCTTTCCCTAGGGTAATTGTGTTTTGTTATTTATGAAAAACTATTATTGTCTTTTCTGACCCTCTGTCAGGAGACACATGAATAAGGACTCTCTCTCTTCATATGTGCATATGAACAGATATTTTACTATAAGTCTGCTGTACTTGGGTAAAGACTGAAGTCCTTTATCTGAGTTATCCATTACAGGTACAAATTAGTGTGGCAAGAGAATAGCTGGGGAAAATAATGCAGAAGATATGGACTTTCTCCAGCTTTCTTCCTATAAAAGAAATTGTTCGTATAATTAAAACTCTACTTCCAGACAATTTCCATCTGTCCTTGCTGGAAAACTGACAAACAAGGGCAGAGAATACAGGCTTTTGCATTTGTTTATGTAAAGAACAGGCAGATCCCTAGGTACTATAAATCAGTACCTTCCTGATTATTTTAGTTGAACTATACTTGCTTCCAAAGTAAGTGGTGCTCAGGCCTAGGAGCACATCGCTTCAGGGAGAGGCAAATGTTCCATCAAGAGATTTTTAAAACTTTGCCTCAGATCTGTGAAATAACAACACACAAATGGTGCACACTGACTTCCAGTATGAATTTCTCATGACACATTAACACTTTTCCTTTTTGAGCCCCAGATCAATATCCTTTTTGGATACGAAAACAGGCAAAAAGGCTTCAAGCTCTTTTGAGGTGAGTACAGAAGTCTTTGCTGATTCCATATGGTTCAGGGTAATTTACTGACATCCACAATTGCAAATACACCTGGAAAGGACCTGATGCACAGAGTCTACCACTCTCTCTGAGCCAGGCATCAATGAAATATAAGAAACAGGTGTGCATTCTGCAGGTGGTTAGGCTGAATTGCAGTAAGCAATTCAAGGAGAAAAGAGTGCTGTAGGGAGTATATGTTTCTGTTTCTCTACCACCTTGAGTGTACAGATCACAATTCTGTACTGGCTAAGCCTCCTCAGGAAAAGATCATCAGAAAGGTTAGCAGCACAGTATGCATATTATCAGAGAACCAAATGAAATTGCATAAAAATAAAGCTACTATTCCATAAAACTAAAATGGCATAAACCAGATATAAGTGTGGGGCTCTGCGCCTCTTGCTTGTTTCATACAGGAAAAACATACTTTTCTTTGCAAATTAAACAAAAAGCTGCTGAGACAACTTTCATTGGGAGGAAGATTTAAAAAAAAAAATCGACAAAATTTGTGTACCTCTGCACATGCTGCAATAAATATGCACAATTGCACCACAGATGCAAAGAGATGACTAGGAACTGTGTGAAAAAAGGACAGCATCAAGAAAGCCAAATAGCTTCTGAAAAGGAATCTAACCCCAGCCCTCCAATTCTATTCGTAGCATTTGTATTTCAAAGCTATCCTCAGAACTGATTATATTACATTTTTTATTTAGAAGCTTTCAGGCTGAAAATTTCCCCAAGGTCTTACACTCAGCAAGGAAGGGACATTTTTCCAGATAAGGGTGTTAGCGTGACTTGGCAGGTTTCTGCATAGTGGCATGCAGAAGAAATATTTGCCAGGGGAGGCCTTGAGGTTTGTGATTGCCTGGCCACCATCTCTGCCTGGCCATGGCTAAGGCTGCTGGGGGAACAGGGTTTGTGGCGGTGGCCAGGAATGTGGCTCCCTGCAGCCCTTTTCTGCTCAGCAGAATGATTGAATAGTAACTTCCCTGTACACATAAAGACCTCTATCTGTACACTCTATCTGTATACCAGATATCTGTATACCAAGATTGTACATTTATTGGTGGCATCCCAGAACATAAAAGCAAGCTGGAATGATGTCAGTAGGCACTGACTGAAGTAAAATCTGTTTTGTAACATGGGGAAGAGAGATTGTAGAAGATAATGAGGTGATCATCATTGCAAAATCAGAATTTATAGAAAATAATATGGAGTCAATAAAAATAAAAGGAGAGAACAATATGCCTAATAGTATACTGACATGCACAACTGGTTAACTCAGCCCCAGAGAAGCTTAGGACAGACCTGGGAAACTGAGTACGTGCAGCTGCTGCTCATGCATTGAGTCCATCTAATCCATCCCTCAGCCACAGTGTGCCCATCACTGTGGCATCTGTTTACACTGCACAGAGCTGTGGCAAATACAGGCATTGATCTGCTCTAAGCTGCTGCACAAACCTACTTCCTCGCTGCTTACATTGAGCTGACTTGTCCATCAGCCTTCTCAAAATGGTGCAAAAGGTTCAAGAGGCACAGTCCTTCCCACATGTGTTGGCAGCAGTTCTTTCCAACAGAGCATCTCTCCAAAAGAATCAGCAATATACCAGACATGCCCATTAGTTTTGCACATTTCAAGACCATTGTCTTGCAGTTTGCCTTCAAAGACACTCATCCTCAATAATAAACCACTCCAGACTTCCAAACTTTATAACTATGAAAAGCATGAAATCCATAAGATCACCTAAGACATTTTGTACAGTACTAATCCTGGAACAGATTCTGTGCCCAGTGAAAAATCTGTAGCTGGGCCTATGTCTCATTTTCCTTTTTGTAAACCCTAGGAGACCAGGTAGTTTCTCAGATATTCCAACCATCATGCCCATTAAATAAATCTCTGCAGAGGTGGTAGAACAAACATTTTATTTGAAGAAAACCTTCAGGAGCTGTTTAGCATCCATCCATACTGAAATATCCATTCCTAAGACCATCACATTGAATTATACTAATAAATACACATAAATCTTGCTTATCAGGACCTGGGCTCACCAATTTATAAAATTTCAAATCTTTGGAATTCAACAGTGATGGTAAAGCAAAGTGCAATACAAAGGTTGTCATGTTGGTAATTTCTGTGTTGAATCCTCCTGTTGGAAACCTCACCTTTCTCCATTGTGCAATATGATGCCATGTATTTGCTGCCTGGCTCCTGTGTGCAATCCTAAAGTATAATCTTTGCATCAACTTGTCAGGAAGCTAGACAGGTGTGTTTTATATTCCCTCAGTCTGTATTTAGTCCACTTTGTTTCCTCATAAGGAGCCCTGCCCACATGGATATATATTTTTATAAAAACACCCATTCATTTAATATGCAGAACATCTCAAACTAGAGTCACCTCTGTAAACACTCAGACCAAAACCCCTTTGGCACTGAAACTGCTGATGCCAGAGCAATAGAAGAGACTCTTTTCCTTCTCTCAACACAACCCTTCCTCGTCTTTGCTATCAGGCACTACCAGGCAGAGCTGTGTGGTTGTATGCTGTGACAATGCACCACATATCATTGCTATTATCAGGATCACAGAATCAAGAATCACAGAATATTCTGAGTTGGAAAAGACACACACAGGTCATCAAGTCCAGCTCTTAAGTGAATGGCTTATATAGACTCCAAAACCTTGCCATTATTTAGCGCTATGTTCTGACCAACTGAGCTAATCTGTATTAGGAAAGAAAATCTTACCACTGCAAGCTGGTATTTTTCATGCAAGGTCTGATTCCAGAAGCAAATTCTTGATCTGTTTCCAAACACGCAGTGTAATTTTTATTTAAAAACCAGAATCTAATAAAATACATCATCAGATTTCATGTTACATAACCATTTAACTTAATATTGAACCTAAAAGATATTTTGAAATAACAAAAAATACTGAAATGGCCTTGCTTCATAAAATTTTCCAAGACCCATAACTGCTTCTGAAACCAACCAATCTATAATATTCTAAAAGAATATTAAACTTCTTGTTATGAATTCAAAATTGTTTTAAGATCTTTTCAAGTCGTCACTGCAATGAGTATGCTCAGGAAAAAGGTACTGGAGAGAAGTAGATGCATCCTGCCCTCTTTTCTTCTAACTAACTTGATTATAACACCAACAAACGCGACTGATTCCCTTTTAATTTGCATTAGCATCACTGAACTTATGACTTGGCCAAAGAATTAAATAAGGATTTAAAACAGAAGGATTAAATAAGGATTTTCAACAGAAAGTCTGTAACTAGAATATCATTGAAAGAAAAGATGGTGACTTATTCACCTGTTAAATACAGCATTTCATTTCTCTTGTGCCAGAATCAAGTATTATTTTCAGAAGGTTTTTTTAAGAGTAACAGTGGGAAAAGGAAATGAGGCAGCACAAACTACCGAGAAGAAACAGAACTGAATGAAATGACAGAGAGAAAAATAAACTGGTAGCAGAGCTGGAAAATTGAGAATCAGGTAGGGCTAAGCTCACTCTGCCACAAAATTAGACTCTAACACAGGGCTGCCTCTGACTGCACTCGGTCCCTTCTGATCCCCTACATGTCCGTTGTTTCATCTATTCTCTTAGCAAAATAAATTAGCACAACGTTGCAGTATTGGTAATAGGAGCAAGGTACAAAAAGGGACTCATTGCATCTTTAGGTCTTGTCCCCTGCTGTAAATAAACATGCACAATCCTCATTCAGAATGCAATGAGACCCATCAAAAAGGAGCAAGGAAATCTGGGCAAAACACATTAAGAGGCTTCAAGAACAGCTGAGCTGGACAAGACAAATGCTGATTTAAACCAAAGGGGACTTGAAATTCGGGAGCTCAGGTTCCTTCTGCAGTCAGCGGGGATTAACCTCTGTCGTCTAGCCTATATCAATAGAGCAGCTGCCTAAAAAATGTGGGTGATGGAGCACTCTGCCCCTCCTCTAGTCATGACTTAAATACAGTGGCTCTTGACCATGATGAGAAGCCCTCCAGGTTTAACCTCCAGGATATCAGCTGGTGATCAGCCACTTTCGATGGGGCTCAGGGATGAGCAATGAATGAAGCTGCTCGTCTTGAGCAGTGCTGGACATGTGGTGACGCAGGGCCTGCAGCTCCCCAGAGGCTCCTGATGCCTGTGGGAGAATGCTAAGTAATTTAGGCACACCCAGCATTAGAGGGCTTTCAAGAGGCTGTAACTTGCAAGGAGAGGATGCAAAGGGATGGTGTCCAACATGACTCTAGCCCCAGCTCCTGTTGCACCCAGTAATATATTGTTCAAAACCTCTTTCCACTTATAAGATTACAAGATTTTTTTTACTTGACGCATGGTCCTTTATTTCTTTTACTGCCAACTCTGTCCTTTTAGCTCAGCTGGCTCTCCATTCTCCCTGATGTTATGCCCTTGCTTTATTTATAGAAAGCACTGGTATCCACTCTGGGATATTTTCTCAGTAGTGGTAAGCCAGCCAAGTTCCCATTGTTCCAGCCAGGCTCTCTGCTCACCTGCTCTGCTCAGATCTCCCTACTGCA
Source organism: Tichodroma muraria (assembly GCA_013390105.1). Taxonomy (NCBI): domain Eukaryota; kingdom Metazoa; phylum Chordata; class Aves; order Passeriformes; family Sittidae; genus Tichodroma; species Tichodroma muraria. The sequence goes on along the minus strand of WAAG01048897.1, from coordinate 31,392 downwards.
CCTGTGTGGTCGGAGTCAGCCTTTTGGGCACACTGCATGCAGTATTTGGGAGTAGATCTCATAAATGTCTAGTACTACAGACAGGACTAGATTGCTATTATTATTATGGTTATTAAAATTCTTATTATTTTTTAGGAGACCACTGGGAGGCTGAACTGTCAGAACTGCTAGATTTCCCCTCAAAGGATAGTTGTTCCACATACTCCTTCAACATCATAGAAATTCCCTTCATGAGGTGTAACACAATTAAAAGCTCCTTTGACACCATAAGGTCCCTTTAACAACACCTTTCATTCTTACTCTTCAAACTAACTCTTCTAGAATTGTTTTGTGTGGTTCTCCATTTTCTTTGCAGTCTGCAACAGCTAGAGTGGAAAATTGCTAAATAAAATGCATATGAAGGATTTCCTGCTGAAAAACAGTGACAAATTGCCTGACAGTGTTACTCCAAGGCACTTGCTGTCTCCTTTACTGTAATAACAGCAACTGGTACTGCTCGGTTTTTCTCCTGAGCTGGGTCTGGTTACCAGCAATCAGCTGTGCAGAGCTGTGCTGGGGTGCACCTGGCAGCTGATGGCAGGAACAGCAGGGAGCGAGTCAGACCCATTTCATGGGCTGAGCCTCTGTGCCTGGTCAGCACGGTCAAGGGGCAGGTGGAGGGTGAGAGAGACAGATCCCTCCAATAATAGCAGCAGCCCAGTTTGACCCTGGGATCTGCATTGCCTCATGGCTGGGAACTAGGAGCACAAACTCCTCCAGCTGATACCAGCACAAGGGGCAGAATTCTTCAGCTTACCAATACAACTGTGCTTGGGAAGAAAGTAAGTCAGGACTGCGTGGTGCAGCTCAGCAGCATCACCACAATTAATTGATGGCGTCCACTCAGGAATTGAATTGGACCAAGATGACATGAAGTTGCTGAAAGGAGTCACAAAGTGTCTGGTTCATTTCTGCCTTGCTGAGCTTGCTTTTGAAGGTGGGTCCTAAAGCATGCTTCTTGCACAGGAAGCTCTTAGACCTGTAACTCCAACCATTTACCACAGGCAGCAGGTCTGCTTAGTCTGCAGAAGTGGGCAGTGACGCTTGGACGGCTACGCCACATTATCCCTACGAGCACAGACTGGACTCAAAGTGACTATAAGCATCCTGAGCGTCTTGACCCCCTTGTTTCCCATTTTCATTGTTGGCTGTTAGTTCTGTTTCGTTCCTGGCTCCACACAACCATGTAACACTCAGGTGGGGCCAATCAGAAGAAAACTGCCTGGACAAATTGCAACTTATATATGGCCTTGCTCAGCACTTTTCTCAGACCACACAGGCACATCCTCAGGCCTCAGGTTTTGACTATGGTTGGATTCTCTTGCTCCAGCTGACTGTGAATGTTGCCCTAAAATCGCTCCACAGCACATGCTTGCATGGGAGCAATGTGGATGGGAGAAATTCAGCCTGAAATTCTACTTCTGCCCTTTTGTGAATGACACAGTCTGATTATTTCTACTTCTTTATTAGGGGATTAGAGATGCAGTAGAAGAGGCTCCAGACTGTTTTATTGCTCAGTGTTTTTCAGCAAATTGGTTGTGACCCTTGTAGTCTCACATAAGAGGGTTGTGATATGTTAAAACTTTTATTACACTATAAAATGAAAACAGTCCTGCTCCCTGATCCCTTCCCCACCATGTCTAAGGTCAACTATGCTCTGTCAGCTTCTCCAAACAAGCAAATCAGTCCAACAAGCTTTGATATTTTTTCTCTTGCTTTTATAACAAATATACTGGGGTCAGGGGAATACTTATGTTAGAATGAGGGGGCCACCATCCAGTGGAGGCTGTTAAACACAAATCCAGCTTGCAGAAGGCTCATTGGGTGTAGATAAACCCATTTATGTTTTAATGCCGTATTTAAACACTTAGCTGATTCTCTTTCAGATAAATTCCCTGTTGTGTTGCTTACGTACAGGTAAAAGACCTGTCTATCATTATCAAACTCCATAATCCTGCTGAATTATACAACCTTAGAGAAGATACATCAAATATACCTTTTTTAAATTCATCTTAAATCCTACCTGAATCCTTTCTAGCATTCCAGGTCTTTGGGTTTCCAGTTCAGTCTTAATCTAGAGTGATAATTTTGCACCAAAAGCTTTGTCAGCCAGAGTTATTTAGCACCTAGTCAGGTGCTAAGCTTATAAATAGTTTATCTCTTGGCAACATTTAGACCTTGAGCTAAGAAAAGTCACTGGCTTGCTTTCACTGTTAGGTCAAGTCTGTTTGAAGGAGTGGCCTATTTAAAGGACATAGAAGTACCCATGCAGAGATTAAAAAAACCGAAAACAACAAAAACCCCCAACTTACAAAAACCAAGCCAAAATCCAAACCAAACAGCTTTTCTCAAAAACCCATTTCATTCATTTGTGTCTCTCACAATGGATTGATTTCCCTGTTGGATCACTATTGAGTCTCACTGTATTCATTTTCTATTGAAGGACTAACATTTTACTTGAAGGAGAGTTTTCCTTATTTATGTCCTTATCACCATGTTTTACAGAAATTAAGTTCCCTGAGATCAGAAGTTTAAATCCCTCAGTAGGAGAGGTATGAAGTCCCATTCATTCTCTGACAAAACTTTGACATGAAATCACTTCATCTGCCTTGTTTTCTTACCTTTCACATTCTCTGAGTACAACAGGGTTGTTTCCTTTTGTCAGACTTTTACCAGCACAGACACTTCACATAATTTTCTCACCTCTCAATCTAGCTCATGCTTTGGACTCAGCAGGCTAAGCAGCATTCCCCCTGTTCAGGTGGGGGTGGGAAAGAAGACAGCATGGGTTTTTTTCCTCAGGAGTCTATTTCAAGCCTTTTCAAAGCAGCAGGGAAACATGCAGTTGCACCTGAAAATGTGAAACTCCCGTATTTAAAAACTCACAAGCGCAAATCACTCCCAATTTCCATTTGTGGAATTCTTCACTGTTGAGATGGCCTTTAGATGTGGTAGAGAGGAGCAAACTGAGAGCTGAGACACAAGTTGCTCCTAATTAGTCACCTTGAATTGCTTCCTACTACTAGATGCACTCCCCAAAAGTGAGACTAGGTTGTTATGCAGAGGTCCTGGTCCTTCATGGACTTTGTAAAGTGCAGTCACTTCCTGAGAGGTCCATGAGAATCCTGCGGGAAGAAGTCTGTACATCAGCAGGATTTGGCTCCTACCAGGCCATGAAAGGACCATAATGTATATGTGATAGATAGTAGGTGGCACCACTATCCAATTTTTGTTTCATTTCCCTCTCTTCTTTACTGATTATTTGGAACGTTTGGGAACCCAGGATAAAAGCTACCATCAGGAAACACAAGACTCACCTATAAGCCAGATCTTGACAAAGAATTTAGTCATCCTGTCAGATGACCACAAAAATAAACCCACATGATCCTGAAGCCACGCCATGGGAACATGATACCACAAAAATTGTAATGTTATTAAGCAGGTTATTTATGGTTTATAAGGTGGTATTTAGGTCAAGTCACACCACCTAAAAATCAAATGCTTTGTGGTGCTGAATTTCATCTTCTTGAGAGAATTCTTTAAACTCGTGTAACAGCTGAACAGGTGAACATTTCTTCAGCTATTGCTGACCATAAATACAAAATATATCTCCCTCATTTGAACAGGGAAGAAAAAAATCCCTTTTGTCAAATGAATGCTGTCACTGGCCACTGCACAGTCTGGATACTGTCCCTGTTGGAATCTCTCATGGATATCAAGTGGGTTCCTGGAAAGAGGCCAAGTGCAATCCAGGCCGTGGTGATACACAAACATGGTGACGCCTATTTTGAACACATGTTTACAAAATGTTGCTACTGGGGCTGATTTCTATGATAAAAAGAATACTCATGATATTTTTGGTTCAATCAATCATCCTTATTTATTATTTTAATTAGGATAAATTGAGAAACTATGTGCTTGATGGGAGAGAAGGCAGCCTCAAAAAGCCTGTCTCCTCATATTATCACCCTGGATCTGATCAATACTCTAGGCCAGGTCCCAGGGAGGCTCCAGTGGTGCCCATTTGGTGTGGGCTGTGTCCGGGTGGCACTAATCTCATCACAGACCTTTCTGCTCAGCAATGGCTGAGTGCTGATGCCAGAGCTGCTCGAGGTTTACCTCAGTATTTGACACAAGAGAAGGAGCTGGTCCTGTCAGCAAGCACAGAGCTGCACCGCCCCGTGCAGAGCCTGGTGCTTGTGGAGCAGCCCAGCCTATGCTTGTCCCTGCCCAGCCCCAGAGCAGGATTGGCAAATTTGCAAAGGCTCTTGGGGTCACTAAGAAAACCACTTGGTAACTGGAAGCTGCCAGAGCCAGCAGTTGCTCTGCAAGTGAGAGGCAACACAGTGGGTCAGCTTGCTGCTGTCCTCATCAAGATGTTGATGAGTGAGTTTTCCCACTCCAGAAGAAGGGCAGCATCTTGTGTGAAAAAAAACAAAGAGCTAGAGGTACACACCACCCAGGAGAAAGGTCATTTCAGACAGCAGGTGAGCAGGTTGCACGAGGCCAGACAGAGTTGTGACTCTGGGAGGAAATGGGGACAGGGACAAAAGCATAAGTGTCATTGGCTTGGTGTCAGAAGAAAGAGAGGGTCTCCAAAAGGCATCTGTACTGGGCTGAAGCCCTGCTCTGTCAACATGGGAAGAGTGGCCTTTTCTGGGAACTTGTCGATCCTCAACTCTCTGCAAGGGGCAGAAATTCACACAGGGCTTTTGTGCTGGGGCAGAACCAGGAGAAAGTCAGGCTGCTGTCAGACACCTCATCATAAGCAGCTGTGGCAAGGAGGTGGGATTTTCACCAAGCCTCAACATGAGGCAGGTAAGTAACAAACTTTGAGTATGGCATGTCTGTGGCACTCCTTCATGAGGACTACACATATCCCCATGTCAGCTAACCCCTGAGGAATTGCCCTGCTCACCAAAGCACTCTGGCAACTGCAGTACTCCTCAGACTAGCAGCATTACTGATGAGAGCAGGAGTACAAACAGCCAGGAACAAGGAACTCCAAATTGTCTCATTGCTCTACCAGCAAAGAGAAAAGGTGACATAATGCCATGCTTCAATTTCCTCACAAAGAGCAATATTTCTCCAGCTCTTGCTTTTCCTCTGAAAATTAATAGATACATTAAGAAACAGAAATACTGGGGGAAATGTGCTAAAAAAGCATATCACCAGCAGCACATGCACCTATGCATATGTGGTGTGCACACTGCACAAAGAATGTTACTAGTCTCATCTTGCTGCCAGTCTGCAACTCTAACAGTGCTGGTGGATTCAGCTCCTTTTAGATGATCTGACAACAGTCAGGTCATAAAGCCAGAACAGGGAGACTTGCACTTTTCGGCTGGGATATGTCACAACATGTTCTTCAAAACAGATTTTTCAGGATTCAGCCTCTGGGAATGTAAACCTGGGGAACAGAGTAGTGTTGGAGAAAGCCATAGAGCATGCAATCTGCCAGAATAAATAAATAAATCCACTTAGAGATGACCTAAGTTTAGCTATATATGGACATTTCTAGAAAGTGAGAACTGCCATGGGTTTTCCATCAGTATTTCAAGATTTTTCTCCAGCCTTTTCCAAAGCCCTGTATTAAAGGGGTTTAGCAAAATAATCCTCTCTTAACAGAGAGATAACAGAGACATGGAGACATGCTTGGTCAGAGGAAAGGGTAAAGAATAGCATCCAGACAGTTCCCAAGATGTTACCCCTTTGAGTCTTACTCTGAACCTTGCATTGTGTCTCCCAATCTTCAGTTGAAATCCTGGCCCTATTGAGACAAGGCCAATTATTTTATCTTGCAAAAATAAAGAGGGAAGAAGGAAATCAGTTCAGCTTTATGGTCTCAAATCTCAGATTATGGACCTAATTTGTGTCTACATGCATTTCATAGCAAGGGCAAAAAATCCTAAAGGTAGGCTGCGCTAATAACAATAAATAGTCCCAGTACTGGCCAGGACTAGTTAATAGTGTACATAAATAGACTCCTTCACTTAATGTGATTCACTGTGCCTGCATTCCTGGCTACAGCATGTGCCTGCAAGGAATAGCACAACCCCATGACAATAGTATGGTGAAGGCACAGGCTGAGGAGAGCAGAACTGTAACTCAAATCCTGTAGATAAGGAGGGTACTTAAAGAAATTAATGGTTTCCTGCAGAGCAATCCTCTCCTCTTCATCACCAGAATTTGCTTCTGAAAAAATTCATATCATACACTTAGTGACACAGACAGATGAATCCGGAATGCTACCATTTGGTATTGGAGACCAGACTCTGTGCAAGATGCTACAAAGAAGACACAAAACAATTACCAGAGGGTAGTGATGGAATAATGCAATGTGGAGAAAAAGTGTATAACATCCACATGGCACTATTTTACATGAATGTACTGCTGCTTTTAAAATTGAGAACCTCAGCATTAGGCTAACTGGTTTTCTTAACTAGTTCTTCTAATGGTCTTTTAATTTCTCTCCCCTGCATATCCAACTTGGTAAAAGTAGATTTAACTGCTGCAGAATGGAAACACACTGGTAATAGAAAACATTGACATTACACTGATCATGATGGGAATCAGTGGGACTAATGTACATTTTAGTTCACTCTGGTTCAGGGCATCCACTTTGAAATTAGTGCAGGACTCCTCATTTTAATTCCTTCTTCTCTGGGAAAAAGAAGGTGGTTACTGGAATCACGCACAATGTCAATATCATATCATGGTACTTCAGATTCTTTTCAGGCTGAGGCCAGTGGGTTTTGCCCTCTTTGTTCCCCCACACTAGCTCCTCACTAGCTCGCTCTGCCCATTGTTTTGCCCTTAATTTACACTAGTTCCTTGAAACTTCCCCTGAACCTGGAGTCGAACAAAGCTGTACTGAGACCGGCCCTCATCCCTCTCCCCAGTGCACACAGTGCCCTTCCCAGTCCATTATTCAAAGACTGAGACAAGCCAGTAGCTCCAACAGCAGCAGAAGCCACAAAGGAGAGTGGGATGCAATTCTCTATTGCTCATCCTCCTTCCTACACTCCCTGCTTGATGACACTCCCACTTTTGGTGGGGGCTTCACAGCTCAAGGGGGGAAGAGAGAGGAGGGCAGCAGGACCAGAGGCTCTCCAGGGACAGAAGATGTGAAAAGCAATGAAGGAACAAGAAAGGGAAAGATGCAAACCCAGAATCACTGATCTCATGACACTACTTTGGTACTGGCCAGTAACATACACTGCACTGTATTATCACAGCATCCATCACTCTGTATGAGAAATTATTCACTACCTATGAAACACAGGTGCTCTACTGACTTATGCCTGTTGAATACCTTACCCAAGATTTACAGTGGCATAACAGCATATTCCATTCAGTTTTCCTGCAAGCTGCCAAATCTCTACACTAGGGCAAGCTTGCTATAAACCTCTACTAAATTGGAAAGGAAGCATCTGACACTGCTTTGCACCAGGCTGCAGGGAACCAAGCCCTTGAGTTCTCCCTCACACCATTCTAAACAGAAGAGCTGGTCGGTGAAGTTTTGTTTCCCAAGAGTCATGGTATTAGACACTCCTAAGTGACTCACCAACAGATGAAGCTGGAGACACTTATTGCATGCAGCATAAAGTTCTTTCAGATCTAACCCCTTGTCTTTTGTCTCAGCCCAAAGGTAGCATCAGCTTTAATAACTCTGGCATCAAACCACTTGTCAAGACCAGCTGTCCTTGAGTCACAAAAAATTATCCCCAGCAAGTAAAAGACCTGTGGGACAGCAGTTGAGAACAGTTCATGCTCCGTGCTTATTGCCAATCTCAACAAAGAGTGGGACTGGTGCCAAGGATGCCAACTTTTAGGACAGGTAGGCAAGCGGTGGTAAGAGCTTGCACTGGTGCCTTGGCTGGCAGGTGTGGATCTGTATCCAGAGCAGATTCACACATGCTCTCCAAAATGTCCCACTGCTGTGCTGCAGATCCTGCTCCCCTCTCACCTTGTGAATCCTGAGCTGCTCCCTGGGGAGCTGCTGAAGCAGGGCTTGCAACTGCCTCCACCTTGCTCTTGCCCAGGCACTGCCATGAGATGTAATTTGGCCTCTCAGCCTGATGACAGGAACCTGGGTAGGCACTTGTGGTGAGAGGCTTGTCTCTGGTCCCCCCATGCTCTCCAGTGGGGGTGTGGTAAAGATGACTCTTCATCCAGAGCATTGGGATAGTGGGCTGGGCAAACCTGGGCTGCCCACTGGACTGCACTGAATGATGTATGGAATGGAATTTCTTCTGATCACACAGAGGATGAAAATAATACCTTTTCTCCAGGTGTACCACAGCCCTGCATCTAGTCAGTCCACTAGTAAATGAGCAACAATTGTTTCTTTCAAAAAAAGTGTGATGTAGCAGTTAACTCATAGAATGAAATGGAATTAAATGGAATGAGTCGGAAGGGATCTTAAATGTCCTCTAGTTTTAACCCCCCATGCCATAGGCAGGGACACCTTACACTACACCAGGTTGCTCATAGTTTCATCCAATCTGGCCTTGAACCCCTCCAGGGATGGGGCATCCACAGCTTCTCTGGGTAACCCGTGCCAGTGCCTCACCACCCTCACAGGGATGAATTACATCTGTATATCTAATCTAATCCTGACCTCTTTCAGTTTAAAGCCATTGTCCTATCCCTACACACCCTTTAAAAAGCTCCCCTCCACCTTACTTGAGCTCCTTTAGGTACTGGGAGGTAATATAAGGTCTCCCCAGACCCTGCTCTTCTCCAGTCTGAACAACCCTCTGCCTGAACTCTCTCAGCCTGTCTTCATAGCAGAGGTGCTCCAGTCCTCTTGATCAGCTTTGCGTCCCTCCTCTGGACTCGCTCCAACAGGTCTATGTCCTTCTGATGTTGGGGGCTCCAGAGCTGGTCGCAGTACTCCAGGTAGGGTCTCAAGAGGATGGAGTAGAGAGGGAGGGTAACCTCCCTCAATCCGACTCGATCACCCCAGATTCTGTTAAGTTCCATGTTTCAAATTTTTTAATGAATTTCTGTTACCATAGTTACTGCATATAATGCTGGTAAAAGTGTATGGCTAAAGATCCAGAATGAACCAGTACTCCTGTTGTTTGTACAGATATAAATAATACCTCAAAAAAAATCACTGAAGCCGCATCACCTGTGCTCATTTGGAGAAGGATATGGATTTTTCTTTGGTATCGAAGGCTCAGTTCAATAGTATTGAAAGATGATATTGTTTGATAAGTAGGAATTATCAAAGCTCAGTTCAGAGCTTAGACTCCTTTAAAAGGCATCCCCTTTATAACAAATGTCTGTACAACCAACCAGGACCAAGTCAGGAGATCAACCAGCCTAAATTAAGTCGTACAGTAAAATTAAGGAGAAAACAGGAACATGTTTAAAGACAAGTATTCCTGTTGCTGATGTGTTAAGAAAAGTGATTGAAGAACAGTTTATGCATATGAAACATGACTCCAGTAACTCTGTCCAGTTCAGTCAGCTGAGGGACAACGTGATTTGCTGTGAAGGGACAAGTAGTGCCACAGTACTCTGCAAGATTTCATTTATCAGGGAGAACACCACATCTAATGTGATCAGCTTAATTAGGACTCAAAAAACAAGACTTAAAAGTGACTGCATGCTTCCCACACTGCCTGGCTGCGTCTCTATTTCTCCTGGCCCCCTCTCTTTACTTGGAGTGTCCTCACACAAAACTGCTTCATGGGTCTCTCTTCTCATGCTTAGTGTGAAGAAGAGAGGACAAAGCATCAGGCACATGGAAAAGGCTGTGTACCAGTCCTGGAGTGAATCTCATCAACTGCTAATGGGCACTGCAAATGCTGAAACTGCTTCTGAATGTAAACAGGACTTTCTGAAACTGTGGAGTTTGATAAAAAATGAAACTGACCCTTAAGATACTACAACAGCTATGTAAATACCTGGAAATGAAAGTCACAGGGTCTATAGATTAGGGCTGCACTTTGCTCTCTGTATCCTTCAGCTTTCCTAGAGGCCAGGATCACCCTCTCTCTGGCAAGTAGCAGGGCCAGCACCTCCCAGGGAAAGGAAGCTGAGGGGTCCCCTCAGGATCTCAGCCCTCAGACAAGAATGACAGCTGCAAATGTAAAATGTGACTTTTCAGCGTCATGACAGCTCCTGTTTTGACTGCAGTCTTTCATGTTTTCAGAGATTAAATCAGAATTTTTCACTGAATGAAACGTTCTGTTTCAGCAACACTTTCCCTGGCTTCTCCTCTTCTACCAAAATGCTTGGAAGGATTTCAATTAAAACTGTAAACTGCCAATAAAATTTTTTATTTTCTTATTTTTTTCTTTAGGCCACACTTAGTCATTTTTTATAAGAAAACCAAATTTTTGAAGCTGCTGTGGTCTTTCTGTGACAAACCTGCAAAGGCAGAACAGTGCCCTTGCCCATTCCACCATTCCCCAAGAAGCTCTGGGTGCTGGGCAGTGGCAACCACGTGTTCCTATTCCTCACCTACATTTCCCCACCACCGTCTTCCAGCTCCCATCAAGATTCCTGCCTTCAGTTGTTCACTTTTGCCCACTGCAGGAACGTGATTTAATCTAGCCCAGGTCATTACCCTGGGCTAGGGTCACTGAGCAAACTGGGCTTTAGATGCTCCAGCCTCTTGGGGGAAGCCCAACAGAGGGGAGCAATGTCACCTCTGGGTCGTGCTGTGGATTGCCCCACTGCACCCCATTGCATGCACCAGATTCCCATGGCTCTGCTAGTGCCCCACAAAGAGCTACACACAGCTAACCAGTTCAGACGGAGAGCTGGCCTCAGACTGTGAAAGCATCACAACCAGGAGTCTACAGAGTGTAAGTACCAATGACTGAAGCATCTGAGTGAGATTTTCAAAAGAGAACCCCCCAAGAAGTGTCTGCTGAGACTATTTATGAACAGAAGTGAGGAGAGTTAAACAGTCCTTTTTTCAGGCAGGAGGCAAATGGGGAAAACAATACAGAACTGCTGTGTCTTGACAGCTTTGGGACAGTGTTTGTCCATTTGATTACAAAAGGCCAGGTTTTGCTGTCTCAACCCATGTCTGCTTGCTTCACACCATTGTTTTACCCAGAAGTTCTCCAGTTTCCTTCAGCCTGCTCCACCGGGGAGGATATAAAGAACAACCATGATCATCGCTATCCCCTGGACTAAACATCCCCTGATCAACATGAGGGCACAAGAACAAAATGGCTGGAAGATTCTGAGGATCTACATGAAGTAAAGTCTAGTCTGCTTCATCTTTGTTGCCGAGACAAATGAGTTACCAAAAATCGGCAGATTTGGGCCAAGTACAAGGAGCAGTGCAAATACCCAATGCTCCTCATTTCACTCGTGAACCGAAAGCAGGAGGATTTACAGATTTGTAAACTTGGCTAGGGACACCTCTGTCAGAGGCTAACGGAGCAGAGGGAATGACGCAGGTGGTTCGCGATGACTCTGCTCGAAGAACTTGCGCCGCTTTGGCTGCAGAGGCCCAGGTTCGGCTCCGGGCGGGGAGGACGGGAGGCCCGGCCCGGCTGCTTTCCGCTCTCCCAGCGCTTTGGTTCGGCTCCGGGCGGGGAGGACGGGAGGCCCGGCCCGGCTGCTTTCCGCTCTCCCAGCGCGTCGGTGCCACCCAGCGCCCGCTCCGCCGCGCTGCCGGGATGGCCCGCGGAGCGGCCCCTGCGGCACAGTCCGGCTATCTGCTAGTGAGTTGAGCTGCGTGAAGATACGCCTGAGACAGAAGCAGCACAAGCTCTATCGCATCCATAGACACGCGGCCACTGTGACATTAAACACCGGGGATGAATGCTGGCCACTTATTTCATAGACTCATGGAACAGTTTGGATCCGAAGAGACCCTAAAGATGATCTTGTTCCAGCCCCCCTGCCATGGGCAAGGACTCATCCCATTAGACCAGATTGCTCAAAGGCCTGTCCAGTCTGGTCTTGAACACTTCCAGGGATGGGGCATCCACAACTTCTCTGGGCAACCTGTGCCTGTGCCTCACCACCCCCACAGGAAAGAATTTTTTCCTAATAGCTAATTTAAAATTTCTTGTAGGGCCCATTACGTGCTGGTCTAGTGGAAGGTGTCCCTGCCCATGGCAGGAGGGCAGGAACTAGATGATCTGTAAGGTCCCTTCCAACCCAAGCAATTTTGTGATTCTACATTTTCACCTAAAAGGAAAAACATATTCCACAACGCAGGAAAGAAAAGAAACAAAACCAAAAAAAACCCAAAAAACAGTCCTGAATAGTCCACCCCCCCAATCCATCAATTTCATTTAGCATGAATTTTACTTTTAACTGTTTAAATAAGACATCGGAGTTTTGAATTCTTTTTCCAATTCAATAGAATGGAGCATTTTATCTGACGTCACATCTGTATGGCTTCAGAAGAAACAAAACTGCTTAAGGATTACAGAACAATCCTTCTTTGAGGCTTGCGGAGGACCAGTACACTCTGAAATATGGCAGCTGCTGCCTTCTGCAGGAGACAGAGAGTGGCCCAGGCAGGCCTTGCGACCTGGCCAGAGAAGCCATCAGTGAGCACTGCCTGACACAGGCAGAAAGAGCAAAAACTGGTTTTGCCCACCAAGTAAAACTGCAAACTGTGCTGGTGTTTTGATGGGAACCTAAAGAGCATGCCAAGGCTGGTACAGGCAGCAACTTGAGACATCTTTATTGCCACGTGATGTCAGAAAAAAGCATCAGACAGCCCAGCCAGACTGCAGTGTCTATGGACAGAGCAGCTGATCGCATCCTTACACGGCGAGTAACGCGCTGAGCTGAGCGCTGCGGCGGCTGCACCTCCAGACAAGGCTGCAGCTCCGGCTTACAAACAGCCCAGAGGATCACCTGCGTGACACAAGCCAAGGAATAACGAACAGATGCAGAAAATGTGACAGAATGTGAGCAAAGGTAATACTTCAAGAAATCAGCAAAACTCCAGGAAACTCTCCTACTCGTACTACAGCTGTGGCTGGTGGAGTCATGTTGCTGATCTGAAACAAACTCAACTGTCCTGTGAAAATCTCTCCCTTCTCTTTTTCTGTCAGTGCTTTGGTCTGCCCCAAGTCCTGCCCCATTCTGGTTCTCTTTGCTGTGGGAGGCGCAGGTGGGTGCTGGCAGAGGGCAGCAGCCACCAGCACAAACACAGCCACTGCCAGTGGGAGGATGATGGGAACAGCAGTCAGCGTTTCAAGGTATGCCAGCTGTCCAGGAGATAAAATGTGGGAGGTTCTGGCAATATAAACAGCTATTTCGTTAGTGCTGGATTAACAGGAGAAAGGCCAAGCTTAATCCCTGTTTTAGTGTGCTCCTGTGTACCGGGAAAAGTGCTAAGGAAGAGGCTTTTTTCAGAGATGAGCTGACAGACAGGTACAGAGCATTTTGCTTGAAAAAGAGAGACACTGAAGGAAAATACATCATCCGGAGTAGGAATTCTCTAGCTGTAGTTGCTTAAATTTAAACAACACTGTCCTGTTGCAATTTTTGTTTTAAATCATATTAACAAGAGATAACAGATGTTTTTGCTATGAGTATTTATCATCTTTCAAGGCCTCTCCTTGTATTCTGCATCACTGCAATGCAGTAACACTTGGAAAGATTTGGTTTTAGTGCAATAATGGAACAAATAAATATAAGGAAGGCTAAAAATATAAAAAGGGAAGGATTTTTATTGTGATAATGCCCAGGGAAGCAAGGCAGAAAGGTGGGTGGTAACTACAGGCAGTGGTGAGGGACTTTGACATACGAGATGCTTAAGCAGAACTTAGAGGAGATCAAGGTTCTTCCTTTCATCTTAATGGATTTCATTTCCCTCTTGCAAGGAGGAGGCAGGATTCCACAAGGAGGATAACCACTGCGTGCGCAGCAGCATCACTCTGGTTAAGCTTTGTACGTGGGACAAAACAGGGACAAAACAGTATGTCCACAGAAGACCTCTGTGTGAAACTAGTACAGGACTCAATCACTGTGCCAGCTTTACCTCTCAATGTATCTATCTGTTGCTGCAATGTGCTATGCACTTTATAATCCAGCACCAAAGTGAATTTGTTTACTTTCAATTCCATGTGGGGTAGAGAAAAATGTACTATCAGGTTTGCCAGGATGGATAAAACCAGTGGCTGAAGCAGGGAGATGACCTGTTTACTACTCACAGCAGCAGCCTTTTGAATTTGATGGTTTCCTTCAAAACTTGTGGAAAGATTTGAAGGATCATGGAATTTTTCTGCAGAGGGCACACATGCCTGATACTCACCAGTCACCAGATATTAACAGAGGAAGATACCTGTCTATCCCCTAGACACCATGCAGCCTGCTGAACAAACAGGGGGTTAAAGTGACAAATGATTTGGCACCCAAACAGATTCTGACTTAGGGGATGTGAACAACCCTTGGATCAATGCTTGTTAAGCACACAGGAACCTGGTGTGCAGCTGGTGGTTCTGGCTGTATTAATAGTACTGGATCAGTAACTAATGAGAGCTGTCAGGAATTAGCAAGCACCACTTATAAAGCTGTCACTCAAATCTAGTTCCCTGCACACACTCTCAGGTATTTAATAAATTTTTCTAAATGAGTGTTTACTTTTCACATTAACTCATCTGAAAAGTTATGCTAATAGCTTAAAAATAAACCAGGGAAGAAGAACATGATGTTCTAGTAATTGCAAGGTCACAGAATTTTTTTTCTTGATCTGCTTCCTTGATAACTCCTTGCTTTGGCTGTTGTGTAGCAGGGCACATTTACCAGCCCTGGGTGTACCTGTGCCCTGTCCATCAGTCCTCTGCTGGGGAAACAGTGCCACATATACAAGTGCCTGGCTAGCTTTTCAGAGCATATAAAATGGTCATAAATATAAGTACACCAAGGAGCAGAAATGTTAATTTATGGCATTGATTGCCCATCAGTGGAATCAGTGTCTGGCTGATATGCACCATATCTCAGCTCTGTGAGGCCATAATTCCTCATGAACTGAGTTCTGGTTTCACCATCTGTGTAAGGAGCAGTTTCATTGAAATACAGGAATAACAAAGACAGCTTCCAATTATATAAAATAGATAAACCTTTCCCAGTCTAGGGCTTTGGTTTGTTATTTGGTTTTGTTTTGTTTTTAAATAACAAGGCATTGCAGTAAAATATTATATTCATAAAATGGAAACTGGAAACATTTTCTTTATTCAAAGGAGGAAGTTGTCCCTGGTTATGGGTAACACCAAGACTTTTGTGTATAGAAAAGTGCTTTTGTGTACAGAAACGGTGGTACCTTTTCCTAATTAAACAGTTCCTGATAAATTTACTCAGTGTTTATTTTTGTGCTCACATTGATTATATTTTAGAAAGAAGAAAACAACATTAAATTTCAACTTGATAAACCTGTCTTGGGGGTTTTGTACCCCAAATATCAGGTCTTCATTCTTGTTTTTTTTTTGCCAATAAATCAATATAAATTTGTCGTCCTTGTATGAAAAATAGGAAGAAAAAAGTTAAGACAGTATCAGGAATTCTGTTTCAAAGCTTAAAGGAAACTGCATTTTTTTGGCTCAGATTTAATTGAGATAGAACATTGAAATTTTCTTGTTTCTTTTGAAATCTGTGATTTCTGAAATCTGTGCAACACTTTTTCCAGTTTGCTTTCATTTATCATTTGGTAAACATATACTTTATTCTTTTAGTGAATGAAACAAACAACTCCTGGGGGAACAGAGATAATGATATATATCTCTCATTTCTTCTTATATAAAAATACGTAGTTTAATTAGCTAAAAAGTCACACTGTGTGCATGTATATACACATATATAGTTGAATGATGTACTAGAAAATAGACTTTTAAAAACTGCTATGATGAAAGGGATATTATTTCCAATCACATTTATACATGCGTATATGTGCAAGAATAAACTTTTTTCCCAGCTGAAACCTAGGAGATTTTGAGAACCTAGGAAAATAAAGAAAATTAGTGAAAAATATTACAGCAAATTAATTCTCACAATTATTTTAACTCGCTAAGAAAACCACACTGTGGCATCATCTCAGAGCTGCAATGATGGAAATGGCCTCACTTGAGCCAGCTTAGACATAACTTGATAAGAAAGAGCAGTGACTGCACCTTATACCTTATTCATGTATTATAGAAGACGTTTAACTATTCTTTCTGAATAGACTCATTTAGCATTAATTGCTTAGCACTAGTAAGTAAAGCACTTGAAGCTTTAGGCTGCAAGGGCTGACTGAGAGCAAGTTTTTTGAGAAAACAAATGCTGCTGATACAGAACTTAGTAGAATCCAGCAGATGTGAGTGAAATGAAGAAGATAAGGATAAGGACGAAGAAGACAATTCCAAGAGAATGAGGTAACTTCAGAAGGCCAGCCCAGCAAGAGTGAAAACTAATAAGAAATCAAGAGACCACTGACCAGAATTAAGTGACTGGATGTATGGACTGAGTAGTGGGTGGTACAGGTATAACTGAGGGGCTCAGCCTGGGGTAGGGGCTCCTCCAGGGACTCCTATGTTTTGCCGTTCCTGCAGCAGAAGGCAGCCAGCTTCTGTTTGCATTTATGTGGAAAAATCAACAATTAACATGGACCCTCCTGCCCCAACACTTCACCGGCTCTCCTGCTATATTCTTCATTTTGCTTAAAGATGACTTGAAAGGTATTGTGTGGATTTTTAGGCACAGTAACATACTGCAGACCCAGGATATTGGGGGAGAAGCCACAAAGGCAGAGGGAGTGGGGCCTATACAGTGGTGTCCAGAGAGAGGAAAGGATTTCCAAAGTATAAAAGGAGCTTCTGCTCCTACACGGGGATTGCCGAATCATCCCAAATCCTTAGAACTAAGTGCGAGAGCAGGGCGGGAGAGTAGTGGGCGCAGTCGCTCCTCCAAAGCGTGGCCACACCGCCGCCCCGTGGCTCCGCACCGAGCGGAGCTGCGTCCTGGGCGCCGGGAGCTGCCTGGAAACGCCGCCTCGGCAGCGGCGACGGCCAGAGAGCGGCAGAGCATCGCCCCCGGCCCACCCCTCAACCCTGAATGCCCCGCATGAGGTAAACTGATGCTGAAGCAACATGCTTCACCAACGCGAGCACTGCCCCCACAAACGGCACAGCTTTTAAATAGTTTAATTATCTTAAATGAGAATAATGTTATTTTAAAGAGATGTAGTGTTTTGAATCCAGCAAATTTACTGCCTGCTCCTTATGATGATGAGCCCTGTCGTGATTGTGCTAAGGCTGTGTTTCACTCCAGCTGCACACAGGAAGATCTGCTGGATCAGCCTCTAGAGAACTCTGACCCTTATCACCGACATATCTTTATGCTACATGAATGGAAAATGATATGTAGGCTATGCAGTGAGGAAAAAGCCAGAGGTAATTGAAGCAGAATCTCTACAACCCTTGATGAATTAACTGTGTTAGCAAGAGTAGCCTGGTGGGGACATCAGCAGTGTTTATTCTTATTTCTAAGTAAGTTTTTGGAGTGTGTCATGCAGTGGGTATGCTATGGAAAGAATGAAGGTTCCTTACCTCAGCAAGAAAGTATATATCTAATGGAACTGAAATCTGAATGTTCTTGGAAGCTGTTGAGCTTCCAAGGGAAATTGCTGTACTGTGCTGTCCAGCCCAAATCAAAGGGTCCAGCAAAAGCAGAACAAAAATGAACTGGCCGATAAAACACCTAAAACTGCTGTCCAACCATCTATAACGAGTGTGCCACCATAATAACTCCCTCTGCTGATGGTTGACTGGAGATCAGTAATCCAGCCCAAATATATGCAGGGGTTAGTCAGGAAGAATGGGCTTGGTGGGAAAGTTGAGAGGCTGTGAGAGATGAAACTGTAATTTGGACTATTGGGAGATAAACTATTCTACCAAGAAAGTATTTAATGAGTTTCGCTAGGTGGTTTCATGATAAAATACATGGAGAGATGATAGCAATTGTTAACCAGATTGAAAAAAATGTGGGCAGTCCCCAGAATACATATGGCAATGAAAAGTATTGTGATTTCTTGTCCCACATGTTGAGTTTTCTAACACAAAACACAAACAAGAGGTTGAAGTATGGTCATATTCGTTTTTCCCATTTTCAGAGTGGTTATGCTGACATGCCTCTTATGAGCACTGGTAATCATGGATCAGGTGTCAGAATGGATAGAAGCTTTTCCCACCAGGAAAACTGTTACTGTGGGAGTGATTAAAACATCCTTACCAGATATGGAATACCTGAAAACATAGAACCTGCTAGAGGTTCTCACTTTCCAGCAAGAATACTAAACAACATCTATAAAATTTTAGGAACACATTGACAACTACACATTCAGTATCATTCACAGTCCTCAGCAGAGGGGAAAAGAATGAATAAGGCTCTCAAAAATATAATTACTTGAATTTGTAGTCAGTAGCTTTGAAATGGCCTTTAGAAATAGAGCAGTGGGCTATTAGAAATACTTCGTGCCACCAGCAGAAATAGTATTTGGCAGGCATTTAGCTGTATCTGCCACCTCTGTCCCTGCTATCACCAGCCTCTTAGATGGAGAGGAATGAATTACCACATTTATACCAGGGACATAAAAACATCTGCAAGAAAAAAAGGCACAAGACAGATGGTTTCAACCAGTTTTATTAGTGGGCTGCCTTCTATACCTTAAGATACTAGAATGGTTACTCCAGTTCAGGTATTAAACTCTTCATTGTATAGATATTTTAGGTTCTTTTGTTTTCTAGAATGCAAGGACAAAGGAGACAATTCCAAGAGAATGAGGTAACTTAAGAAGGCCAACCCAGTAACAGTGGAAACCAGTAAGAAATCCAGAGACCACTGGGCAGAATTAAGTGTAGAGATGCGTGGACAGGGAGATGGGTGGTACAGGTATAACTGAGGGGCATGGTCTGGGGAAGGGGTCCCTCTCCAGGGGCACACAGCTGTAACCTGAGAACTAACAAAAGAGGAACTGGAAACCTTCACTTGGACTTCAAACTTTATTTCTAAAAAAACCATCCACACTAGTGATTAGACTGGTATTACATCAATAATAAAAAATAATCAGACCTTTAATTAGCCCAATGGTACTAAAGCCCATTTTTTAGTGCCTGTTCTGCCTTTCCAAGTCAGGTTTTATGTTTATGTTCTGTAACTGCAGCTCTCACCTACAGAAATTTGGCAATTTGTTCCATCTAAAGTTGGTTGCTTTGGAAACTGGCTACAATTTCTTCCAGTTTCACAGCAAGAGCTGCTGAACTCCAAGGCAAAGAAGCATAGCAGCTCTTAATCACTTGCTTCCCCAGGCCAATAAACTTGCCACAGGAGTGACAGATTATTTTCCTCTTTCTTACTCGCTCTGGGAGGCCAACCCCAGGCGGACCTTATGACTGACTTGAGAAGAAGCCTTGCAATACCTTTCACAAAATGAAATATAAAATCTCTCACAGGCCAGAACAGTATCAGACATCTTCCTAAGTGTTGGAAGGGGGCTATAGAGAGATTCTATAGAAGCTTACAGAACCATGATAATTTTCCTAAAGAGAGCCCTTCTACCTTGTGCCTCACTTCTACTTCCCAAACCTATGACCACTGACTACATCCTACTTCTCTGCAATGACTGTTGGGTATTACTTACAGATTGTTGCTTGCTATATTATCAGTTATTCATTTCATGGTCTTCTGAGCTCTTTCCTTCACCAAGTCATTCATCAAAAAGTCTGGAATAGCTCACGCACTCAAAAACCACGTCCTGCTAGCACAGGACAAAGCAGTGGGCGTTTCAACACCCAGGAAAGCACAGCATTTCTTCCTATATTTTCTTGCTTGTGTCAGGCAGTGTGAGGTGAGGCTGTCAAAAAGTGTCCTTTTCCTACCTCCTGTCCCCTCAGGGACCTGATACAGACTAATTGCAGTGTGTGGTACCCGGCCCTCTCTCAGGAGGGTGTGAATTACCTCCCCTGTGCCACATGGCCTGCCCTGTGCCAGGGCTGCTGGCATATGGCAAGGCACCACCCCAGCTTCTGCTCTGCTATTTGCTGTTTTATTAACACACAGGGGAGGAGAGAAAAGGCATGGGGAATGTCAGGAAACTCTCTTGTCTAATATGTGAGATCCTGTCCAAACTATCTCCTCAGCAGATGCCTTTAACTGCAGGGACTCTTCCTTTCCTTTATAGAGTATGACAGAGCAGGAACTCTGTGGCAGGGATGAGGTCAACTGGCCCCATGCATTCAGAAAATAAAAATGAAGGTTCAGAAGCTATTGTTTCACTTTTCTGTTAGGTAGTACTGGTTGATCTGTATCAGCTTGTACCCTACCACCACTCTGCTGAAGTCACGCTTTTATTAAACTACTTGGAAGTTGCTTTGACAGCTTAAATAGACTTAATAAGTCCTTTAATTATGGGTATTTCAGCAGACATAAGCTGCCACAAAACAGGAGATTACTGGTTTGAGGCCTCAGCATAACTGCTGTGCCAGCAGAGCATTAGAGAAAATATTTGATAATATGTATTTGATAAACACTAAGACTACACTGCCCATATGGACTTGATGTAAAATTCTTCATGTCTGATTTGCATGTGTACTACTAGTAAATTAGAGATAGAGAAAGCATTCTGCTTTACTATCCTCTCTTTCTGCAGCAACTTCATTCACATTGGAGAGGGGCAGCTAAATGGTAACGTCTTTCAGTTATTGGTCTAACAATTTTTTTAAATTATCTAAAGCAAATACAAGTTTTTCCTCTAGCTAGAAGTTTCAGGATATCCTGTTAAGATAATGACAAGGCAAAACAGGCAGCCACAAGAGAGCTTTCAAGCTCTAGACAAGTATTCTTTTTAAGACACTGAGATATTTTTAGGGTCCAAGCTCTGCTTTAGCTCCTGTGGGGGTGCAGCATCAGTAGATTTAAGAATTGAGAGTTCATGAAGAGCATGTTAAGAGTCTGCAGAAGAAAACTAGCCCCAGAGCATGTCCCACAAGCAAACATGAACCATTAAGCATCAGAACAGGCTCTCCAGGGAAGTGGTGGAGTCACCATCCCTGGAGTGTTCAAAAAACAAGTGGATGTGACACTTTGCTATATGGTGGGCATGATACATGGGCATGGTAGCATTAGGTTTTATGATTCTCTGAAGGCACCAAGGAGAGCACAAGTGTCATGCTCCATCCTCAGGAGTCTTGGCAAGACAGTGGGCTGGGAGTATGAGAGCTAGGTTGTTAAACACAGGGAAACAGAAGCAGCTGAAAAACTTTGCAGCAATGATAGAAACGAAGTAACAATACTCTCACTGTCCCCCAATTCAGTTCTCCTCATGATCTCATGGAATTAGAAATTGCCAACTCATGCAGATTCAGACAGGGAGATGCTGAGCTCTTGTCAGGATCCAGCCTTGATTTTGTTAATGACATGGAAACAGAAATGCATCATAAGATGCAGAAAAGGCCTACCTGGTCTTCAAACCCTTCAGGATGCAAAACCAATATGAGTTTCCTTTTCATAATGTAAGAGTCTGATTAAAATGGCACAGGAAAGAAATGAAGGCATGCTTACCTTTGTTGAGTTCCTTTTTCCAGCCTTCCTTACAAGGAACTGTCATAAAATTGTTTTTATTTTTCAGATGTCACATTAACTCCAAAGATGTGTCTCCTCACATGAGAGAGGAAACAGAACCTTACAATCTCTTCTCCCCAAAACTTCCCCCTCTGCTCCAAAGGGCATGAGACAAAATGCATAGCAAGGTAAGTCTAAAACATAAGTGACAAGCTCTGTATGCTTATGATTACATTGTCACAGCTCTTCTTCAGTAATGCATGAAAACAAGAGAAAAGTCCTCCAGACACAGGGCTTCAATTATTTACACAGATGAAGGAATAAAGAGTTGGTTATTTTCACATAACTAGCAAGTGGTTAGACGGGGCACTCAACTCCACAGACAAATTTCCCCAAGTAGCTGAGTAAATTGGTGCTTCTTGTCATGGCAGTGACACTGGTTCATTTCATATTGTTTGAGACACCGAAACTAAGCCTCATCCAGAGCCAGCAGGTGAAGGTTACATGTTCTCCCACCAGTACAGATTCCACTGTCTTTATCTTTTGGGTGCTTTTCCCCCCTCCTTGCCTGCAAAGTGTAAACAGCTATGAGGGATTTAGAAATCTCAAATAACTGAAAACAGACACAGGCTTTGGAGTTTATGGCAGATGTAATTTAAAAAAAAATTCAAAATATATTTTTCTGACATATTTTTAAAAATAGTTTTAAAAAATATTTGCTCAGATCAGATTAAAATTATTTAAAAGCATAATCATCATGGAGCAATCTTGGAAAGTGACATTTCAAAACATTATCTCTTCCATTACTGCAAAGACCATGGTTCTAACATGTTTTCAAACACAAGCTTACCTTCAAATATTAATCAAGAAAACACTAAGTAGCAACACTTATTCCTCAGAAATCTACACATCTCCAAAGGACAGTCCTGCCCCATTGCCACCTTAAATTTTTTTTTTTTTTTTGCGCGTTCAAAATGTATTAACACAGGACTAAGAGAATTAAACATGGTGGAGAACAGAACAGAGAAATATCAGAGGAGAAAGAAAACTGTGACATTTCCATAACCAGAACTATAGACTCACTGGTAACATTATCTGTATTTTCTGCCTTTTACACTGAGCTGGAGGCAGTGAAAGCCAAACCTCCCACTTGCCCAGCTCAGACTGTACTCGCACTGTATATAGCTGACCTTCCCCTGTCCTTCAAAGACATTAAAATTCAAATCAAGTTTTATCATTAGAGTATGCCCATAGTGAATTCCACCCAGTAACTCTCACCCATCTTATAAAATGGAGTAATTATCAGAACTATTTGAAAACTAATTAACTTCTATTAATACAGAGATTTTGGAAAAAAATAGAAACATAAAAAAACAAGGTCCAAGACAAGATACAACAGTAACTAACCAGATGTTAATTGAGCCCTTTAAATCAGCATTTTGTTTGGTGCCTGCATCACCAATACACAGGCAACATCCTTATACAATCTGTCTTCTAGCTGTGTTCCTCCATAAGCACTGACAGTCTTGATGAGGATAATCCTTGCTTCTGTCACACTGAATGATCTTGCTGTTATCTAATTTTGTTTTATTGATTTCTTCTTCTTGGCTTGCTTTTTGGACACAGCACCTAGAGCTGAAATGCTCACTGATGTCTGAGGCAAGAGGAGTTTTCCAGACTGTGTTGGGTACTTGGTTTTCATAAGGACTTTAAACAGTGGCTGGGACAACATATGTTTCAGTTGTTTTTTCAT
>WAAG01048896.1:56892-68061 GCA_013390105.1 Tichodroma muraria | reverse complement strand
TTCCAACCTAGTGATTCTGTAAGATGGTTTTGAGGGTATGACACCGTGTTCTGTGTTTAATGATGCCATCAAGTGTGCCTCAGATCCTATTACAGACAAAAAGCAATAAAGCAGGAAAGAGAGAAGCTCAGAAGTCTTCCATTCAAATGGATTCCACTCCAATCCATTTGTGTATCATGACAAATAAAGAGCAGTTATTACAGAAAATTGTGGTTCAGAGAGTAGACCTCAAAAAAACCCCTATACTAGTGAAAATCAAAATCAAGACCTTTTCCAAGCCACATGATACACCACAGCTCACACCCACAAGGCTAAACTCTGTTACAGCCCAAAAGAGGCAGACTGCACTACCCAGCTCCAGACGAGTTCCTGAGCTGTGCCACCACCCAACAGAATGCCAGCTGAGAGGAGCCAGCAACCAGACCCACCCTTGCTGCAAAATGCCCCTGGGCGTTTATGGCCACAGAGCACCCTCAGGTGCCAGGCATACACTCAGTACTGCCTGCACCTCCTTACAGGGCCCCAACAGCTCCAATCATGACTCCTAAAAATGCACGTTCTTCAGGCTGCCCTGAGGGCAACAAAAGGCCAACAACAGCAAATAAATGTGGTGAGTGCATGGGCTGGGATAATGGTACACAGTAACTGCCTTGTGAGTTTTTAGCATGCTCCCCAGCCTGAATTTCGCCCAGGCTAGTTATTGCTTTCCCAAATGATGCCTGGACAAAGTTTAGGGATCAGTATAAGCTTAGGGCCCTTCCTGTTTTGGGCATGGCCAGCTTGCTCTGGGGAGCGGAAGGATTTAGCTGTTGAACAGAAGCTACTTTATTCTAGTTGGCAAAAGCAACACTACAGTTCCTGTCTGCTTTTATTTACTAGTTTAGCCACAGTCAAACTACCTACCACAGCTGTGTATTTCACTGTCATAATAAATCTTACTTCCTCTATGATTTGGACATGACTGGGCATATCAGGCAATATGGAAAGAAAGGGTTTGACTCTTCTGTACCAAAATGTACAGAAGGTAATGGAAAGCATTTCTTTTGCTTCAACGACAATGGTCATTAACAACTATCTGAATGCCGCATTTCTGTGCAAAGGGAAACTTTTCCCCAGGCAGATCTATAAAATCAGTTTTATTCCTTTTACTAAAGGGATAATGGAGAAATCTAACTTTTAAGGACTGTGATATGACCCAAGAAATTCAAGTGCAGAATGAAGAGCTGCTGAGTCCCAGATACATCTGTCCTTAGGGCCAGACACTTGTTTAATTGACACTTCAGCTGATTCCAGACCTGGCCAAATGCTGCAAGGGGCAGCAGTAAAAGATGTGATCCCCAGGTGTGTTAATTAGTACCAGCCTATAGTTATGTAGCTAAATCATGCATTTTTGGCAAATTTTTACAGATTGCTTTCAAAAATGGTTTTCCAAAAGCTGGCTCTTTGATCCTTTGAAATGAAGACAGAAATGTCTGCAGCAGCTCCATGGGGAAAATGGAACAATGGTTTTATTAAGACTGCTGAATTAAGAACCTGACAGCATCAGATGAAAGAAAAAACAAGTCTCCCATCTCGACTTAAACTGAGCACACATTCACCCCACAGATAGCTTGTTCAGTGAACAGTAAAGCAATAGGGCAGCTCGGAATCCATCCCTCATTAGCAGTCTGTCTCATCTCTGAACAGTTCCCTGCATATGTCGATTAAAGATTTCCCCTGCCTTGGTGAAAGGAGCAGGCTCATCGATGAGGTAATGCTTTTTTATTCTAATTAAGGACTTGAGTCATCCTATTATTGTAAAGTCCATGAAACAAAACATGTTTAAATCTGTCCAATTACATCATGTTCAATCCTCTTCCAAAGGAGAAGTAAAAAAAAAAAGACACTTTTGATTCTGTGTAATCATAAATTTATCCTGTAGATCCTCTCTAAAGGACCTCCTGCCTCCTACTCCTCTCTCAGTTAAGTAAGGACTTGCTGGATATGCCTGCAGAGCAGCTCACAGCAGCTTCTGCACACCTTCAGTGCTGCCTAGTTCTGCTAAAAATGCCTGCATGTCCTGCGAAACAGGAGGGAGAAACCAAAAGCCAAGAGTTCACTCAGAGGACTATGGGAATTATTTGAAAGCTGGTGCCAGCTAGTGGCAATGGCATTTTAATCCAGTTCCCTGATATTACTTGGCTCTACAGTTCTTCTGTATGCAGAAAAGTGCATGTTAAGTTTTATTCCTTTAGTACATTGTAAACAATGAACCAGGTCTGTTAAAAATCCTGTGAAATCTTTCTTAAAAGGAGACAATCTACTTTAGCAATCTGGTCAAATTCCAAGCTGGGTATTTGCTGTTACATGGGTGAAATTCTCTCTGCATTTCCAGCTGAATTAAGTGTTCTTCATTTATGATGCTGCAATGAAATGTTGCATGAAGTAATTAAGTCCTTGCTGCATTTTACCCCAGGTGAAGTTACATTTGCGTTCTGCTTGGAAACACCACTGGATGGTACACACAGCTGTAACACTACACAGACTGGAGAACTATTTTCAGCCTTTTGGGCTTAGGATAATGGCATAAACACAAATTAACTATTTATAAGACCCATTAAAGTATATTCAGTGTTCTAATCAGAAAGAAAATGAAGCACATTAAAATAATTACTTAAACTCAGTCCCAAAGGATCCTCATGTTCCAGCTGTGGTACTGGAATCACTCAAGCCAGTCATGACAGTAACTCACCACTGAACTTGAAAAGCCAAGGCAATTGTAAAAATCTGGGGAAATAATGACTGTATAATCTCACGGGACCAAAAATCCAACACTAGACAGGGAAATATGAATGCAGATAAGGACAATGCTGGCACAGGGAGGACTCTCACAAGTTTTCCTTAGGTCAGGGAAATGACTAGTTCCAAAATAAAGGAAAACACAGAGCAGCCAACTCTGGAGCTGTGACTTGTGTATCCACTCTGAACCTCTCTGACAGTGTGAGTGCCCTAGCTCTGATCCCAAGGTACAGTTCTTTCTGAATGCCAGCTGCAGACATAGCAGCAAACACCTGTACGATACACTCTTCTGAAGGAGTGCTTATGGATAGAACATATGTCAACTACAAGTCCAGCAGTACCCAAAAATCTCAGTTTTCCTGAGCATAATTCCATTCAGTCCGCCCTCCCGAAGAAAAGCCGTGAGAGAAGAGGCCCAAGTCCTTCACACACCTGACTCGATTTCCCTGGCTGGGAAGTACAGCTAGGAAAGGGTCTCAGTTCCACCACTTGGAGCCACACAAGCCTTGGTAGAGTTATCTCAAGAGAACAGGTTTCTGCCACTCAGAAGACATAACACAGAATGAATATGGATGATTCTGTGAGACCCAGCAGCTAAACATGGTTTCATTTTCCATTGTTTTCTTTCAATCACCCTCAACCTCCCATTTGTGGCAGCAGAGCAATATTTTCAGTAAGGAAACACACTGGAAGATGTTCTCAGGAGATGGGATTGGTGGCAGAAAAGAAAAGAAATCCCTCTGCATGGGAAACAACACTCACAAAGCACCTACAAAAACAAAAATGTTCAGGAGACAAACTGGAGGGACTGAATTCCTGCAAGGAGAGCAACCGTGCCAACATGCTTTATTTCCTAGCCACTCAGTTAAAACAATTCCAAAGAGAGGCTACAAGGTTGCCCCTAAAAAAGGTTGAGACCAGAAAATTTATGAGAAGTGAGGCAGGCTTATCCTCTAACTGGGTAGGTAATACAGAACTTTTGCTCCCTTTTCTTCTTCTCTCTTTGATGGAGAAGAACACTATACCAGACTATTATCCTTGGTTTTCAGAAAAATTTCATCTGTCAGGAGAAGACCAACGGGGTTGTTTACTGGGATGTTACGAGTTGCCAATCTGACAGCAGCTGGATTGGAATTGTGACAAATACTTGTGTCACTTGGCAAAGTGATGGTCAAACATGCCTTGCAACCTAAGCTTGTGACTCAACAACTGACAGAAAATAATGATTTGCCTGTTTAAATCTCTGAAGGCTTCACAGCTGTGAGCATGGATACACACACTGCTAGGAAAACAAAGCTCTATTTTATCATTCATTGTTTTGATTATCTGAATTTTGTTAAAGAAAAAATAACCTGTATCTTTGCACTTCTTTGATGTTTTGACACCTTCACTCTCTTTTAGCTGACTGGGACAAACAGACAAGTTGTTTTTATGCTGTGTATAAATCCTACTGGGTTCAAAGGGGAAGGCAAACATGTACCTGGCTGGACCAAAAGGCAGCTGTGAATTTGTGAGTGGCTGAGGAGCAGGATGCCTGAGGAGTGGCAGGA
Organism: Tichodroma muraria; assembly: GCA_013390105.1. Classification (NCBI taxonomy): domain Eukaryota; kingdom Metazoa; phylum Chordata; class Aves; order Passeriformes; family Sittidae; genus Tichodroma; species Tichodroma muraria. The sequence continues at coordinate 63,733 of WAAG01048896.1, read as the reverse complement.
ATACAACCCTGCCAGCCAAGGACCAGAAGGCACAGCAGCTGAATATACATTTTGACAGGTTTGCTCCAGACCATCTGTCCAGCAGACAGCAGCTGTGCTACGACAACACTCCAGTCTGCAGAAATTTTCTTCCTTGGAGAGGAAAATCCATGAGCAAGTACACTACCCTCACCTATTACAGCTCTGGGCACTCCATCAATAAAACCACTTGGAAAGATGCTAAATGCAGGATTCTTCTTAAGCTGATTTCTGCCTCTTCATCAGCCACCCTCAGCTGCCCAAGGTTTCTGGCAAAGGAAGCAAGATCAAATGTTGCCACTCCTTTCTTCCTCAAAGACAAAAGGCTGAGGCCATTCTAGGCTCTTCTGCCACAACAGGGAAGAGGAAAGCAAAGGGAGCACTGGGATCAACAACTCAGGAGTCAAGCTCTAGCATGACTACCACTAAGGGACTGGGAAACATGAAGGTGTAGGATGAAACCCAGAAACAACTGCTGGCTTGTGTGCCAACCTACCTCCTCCTGCAGCCTGCCTGGCTCTGCAGGCCTGGCAAGGCCAGGGCTGGCTCCTGGCTGCTCATTCCCTGCCAATCTGCTGCTCCAAGTCATCACCTACTTTATCTGTGGCCAGGAAAAGCACCGAATGCCTTAATAATCTCCTTACCAACTAAACCCAGCAACAGCAAACCTCTAGCACTGGAGGTGCTTGAGCTTGACCCCAGCAACAACAAGCTACAAAGATTTTAAACCCCCCTGGCAGAAGGTGTCCAAAACGTCAGCCCTCACCATCCCCATCCCTTCCTAGCTATTGTCAGGACTTAGCTGTATCTGTGTTTAAACACAACAGATGCAAAGCTTCCTACCCACGTGTCTGTATTCCTCAGGAGAGGCACAAATTTGGATGAGGAGAAGCCACAAGGGGAAATCCTCTGAAATAACAGTAAAGGCACAGAGTCAAGACAGAAACTCTCCAGGGCCCACTAGGAGATAGAAAAACTCTTGCCTAGGGAATACTCACCTCTGTGCAGTTTGCCAGGAAAAAACCTATGTATGGCAAAGGAAAAAAGATGGAAGGGAAGAACCCTGTGTGGAGGAGAGGCTTCTATGAGGACTGCAGAGAGCTGATGAAGACAGGGGAAAAAAAAAGCACAGGAAAAGGTGGTTTCTCCCAAAGTGGTGAACAAGTATTACCTCAGAAGGTAACTGCAGCTGAAGAAATGCATCCACTGAAAGGCCTGCTGCACATTTTAACCCATGAGACAGCCAGACTCCTTTTGCAGAATTGTTGCTGTTTTGTTCAGAGGAGTTGGTTCACAGTCATTTTAATCAGCTGCTGTCTGAAGTTTTTTGGAATGAACTGAATACAAGTACTAAATTCAGTTGATGTGACTACAAAGTGGGAGGAGAGGGATGCTAAAGCTCAGCTTCAACATATAAACAGTAAAACTGTATTTCACCCACAGAGGAAGAAGACAAAACCTAATTCAGTTACTCTGATGTGTTTTTTAATTTGCTGTAAGGTGAAGATCTGGAAATGTGAATTTGATCTTTCTTGGATTAAGCAAAAAAATCCCAAACTGGATGCCTGAATTCTCTACAGAAAGCCAAGCCCTAGGGTAGCTTGAGGGCAGAGTGAAGCAAAGATGGCAGAAAGCTCTGTGGGTAGAGGAAAATGGGGCCATTTTCCACTGTCTTTTTGAGTAATTCCTACACAGCCTAGGACTGAGCACAGGAGCTCGGTTCAGCAGTTCAAGCTGTTAGAACAGTCCCTGGTACCCCCCTGGCATGGGACAACCTGCCTGCTCCCAAACCTTCCCAGTCACAGCCCAGGAGGCAGCCCAGGCCAGCAGCCACTTGCAGTGGGCATTCTGGACACAGCCAATCTCACTGAGAGGACAGAAGAATGTCACGGTGCAGCCCTGGCCAGACACTGCTCAGTCAGCCCTGGCCAAGGGGCCCTGGCGCGGCCGAGCGCTGCTGCTGCTGCTCTGGAACCCTGCTGCACACAGCTCCCCTCACCCCGTGCCAACCCACCCTCAAACCACTGGCAAATCACACCGTTTTCCACTGCAGAATTTTCAACAGTACCATCAAGTTCAGGTGAATAGCTCGTGCAACTTGTGTTTCACTTCCATGCCTTGTCTTTCAGAGGATTAGCCTCCTTCAGATCCATGGCTCGTTTCTTTCATTCCTAAAGGCACGCCAGTTGGAGAACTCCCTGCAACTGAGACTAGCTACACAGTACTATTTTGCAATTTATGAGGAAAATCCTTTAAAACATTGTCAAAAGATACTGCACCTTTAAAAACTCAGATACCAAAGCACCATGGCAGCCTACAAAGGATTTAAAAATATGTATCTGCAAATGTTGAGCTCTATGGATTTGAAGAAGAGTGATAAAGAGTGGTGACAAAGTTAAGTGAATATGCTTAATATTATCCCTACAATGGGGAGTTAAATATGTATCTGATTTCCTACTTATAAGGGAATTAAAACATTTTAACAAATGAATATTATAATGATTGTGGCTTAAGAGAAAAAAATGAAAAAAAAAAATCCCAAACCCAAAAGATGCTAACTTAAAAAAACATACTGTGAGAGCCTTACAGTGACTTACATGTCACTGTATACTTAAAGTGCTAAAAAAAGTGAAATAGAGCTAAAAGTGTGCCACTGCTACAAAAGTGAGTATACTGTAATTCATTCCTTTATGTACAGCTGATATCAAAGGATCATCTTACTCAGTATTAGGGGTGATTTTTCTTACAGGATGTTGTGGTTTAGGGACAGTCCTTGTCCATCAACCTAGGACAAGGACCTGTATATTCTGTCCAAAGCTGAAAAGATTTCTACAAATGTCCAGGAAAACTTGCAGAGTAATTGGTGATAATACACAGGAATGCCAATACTCCAAACTATCAAGAAATGCAGAGGATGAAGAGAAGAAAACATATTTCAATGAATTTCAACACTGCATCCCACAAATACAAGTTAATTTTGAGCACCTTTTATTCTAGGAAGAACGAAGTTTCTGGGGTAAAAAAAATTAAAAGGATGAGGGGTGTTAAAAGATGAAAACTTAATCAGAAATATGTATTGTTTTCGACGTGTTCCTGATTTGGAAAGCAAAACCCCAATTCTTTCTGTTGTTAAGAATCCCAGAATCACCCTGCTAACACAGAGAGAAAGCTTTGAGGCATAAGAACCATACAACACAGAAACGTGAAGCTTGCAGATCATCATTAATACCCACAAAAGATGAAGAGCTGAATTGGCAAGTGAGTTTGCCCACCTGACATCAAAGAGCAACTCAGACACAGCCCTGAAAGTGAGGCAGAGAATCAGCACCACTGGGATGTCTCTTTCCAGGCAAAAGGAACCAGGCCATTATGAGCTTCCACCTGGATGATCACCAGCAATACAAAACCAGAAAAAAAAGGCCCTAGTTTAGAATTTTACCCCTAAGGCCAGATATTTAACTGGATATTGGGTGGTTCAGCAGCACAGCAGCAGTGCTGGGCCAAATCCAATTCACAGCCTTCTGGCCCAGGAGGAGAAGTTGTTACCAAATGAAGCATGCTGACAGCATATGGAGGCCTGTGCTACTGGAGCAGTTTCATCCTCATCCAGAAAGCAAAAAACCGGGAAGGTTATGCCAAACACGATTCAATTTAGGTTGGAGCTCTGCTGCTCAAAGCATTCTGGCCACCACTACTGCACGAAATGGACTGGCTTGTTTCAGTGCTGATTCTACATCTTTTCAAAGGTTTTTCAGAGAGGAAAGGAGCATGGATTTTTTTTTCTTTTTTAACCTGAATTTACTAGGCACCAGGGGACAATTTACTACTAAACACATTTATCTATCTGTGTCAGCTCCCATTTATTCATTCCCATGCCAAAGTGACTTCAAGCACATGTGAAGCTTTAAAGCTGTGGGGCTTCAGCTCCTTCTTCAAAGTATGCAAACACCAAACATTTTAACAGGCATAGAAGGCACCCTAAAATATCCACTGAGAACTGCCCATCCACTGACCATTAAACTCTTGCCTTTGGCCTCTCACCTAGACACCTCTTACTAGATGACACAGAGCTGGGATACAGTGCTGATGGTACAATCTGTTCTCCACTGATGTGAGCTGAAAGTAACTCCATGGAAGCAGGATGAATTACAGGAGAACAGAGACAATGAAAAATCCAACTCAGAATTCTTGTTTCCACTTTCATTTTTCTGCCCCAACACTGTACATGTGAGTCACAAAAACAATAACAAATAGATATGGAGATTTCTTTTACAGATAGCCAGCCACTGCTTTAGAGTGAAAAACATCTGACTGTACAACATGTCATGCTGCAGCTCTGTCCCAGTGAAGACCATACTTCGTATATAAATGAAGTTATTTTGATTCAGTAAGAATTCTGTACTTGGAAGGAATGGAAGCAATAAATTAAATGAGGATTAAATACCAGATCTTGACATCCTTCAGTGCATTAGAAGACCAAAATAATCAAGATTTTCAAATGCTATGTCAAGCTGTGCAGAGGAGAAAAGCAAACTTCTTGCTTATTTTGGCATAGAAAGCTCTTTACAGCTTCTATTTGTTGTAAGTGGGAAAATATAACATTGCATTTGCTAACCCAATAGATCATTTTCCTATCCAAAAAAGGACAGCTGCTTTTGTAAACATACAAACCAAGGACCATTTTGTGGGAGGTATTGCTTTATCTAACTTCTCATTGTAAATAATTATTTAAAATTTTAAACTCTCCTTAAATAGAATAATTTTGATGCCAACTAATTCACCACATTTTGTCATGAGAAATAGTTAATGTTTTCTGGTGATCCTTTTCTGGTGAATCTTTTCTTATTTAAAGGATTAAATACTTCAAGTAAAAAGGACAATATATGGGCATCTGGGCATGCATGATTACATATGATTATAATAGCAGGAGGAAAGTCCAAATAGTGCTTCCAGTATTAATCATCTTATTTGACCAAACTTAGTGTAGGACACTCCAGCTTAGAGCCTAGAGTGAATGATCCCCTGGAAATGATTTAATGCTATTGGGAAACACCAAGAGAGGGGTCTGGCTTGCTGCTCTCAGTTACTGCCCATTGCTATGCAGAAGCATTTTTAAAACACAGTCTAGATCTAAGACAACATTCAGTAGTGGCTGGTGACTCTGGGTGCCTGAAACCATCCAGTTGGGTCAGTCAGTGCTTCCTGAAGATCAGGAACAACTACATCTTCTTTACTTGGACATCTAAAGCCTGAGACACTCTAAAAAGTAGTTGATACTCATGATCCCAGCCACAGAAAAACTAAATTTGCTTCTAGACTTTCATAGTTAGAAATTGGTTTGGAATTCATTGAGAAATTCCATCTTGAAGTGAAGAAAGTAACTGAAAATTACTGGACAGGTAAACAAAACCAGATACTATCAGGGAGCTTTGATCAAATTACTGTTTCTCAAGCTGTTACTGCCTATACCTTAGTGGCATTTAGCATGTGACACCTTCAGACAATGGAAAAAGGAAAGAAAAGCCACAAGTGAGCTCAAAAGCAGCTGCAGACAGTGTACTGCAGAAGGCACATCCACTGGATGCTGGAGGGTTGATGCTTTGTGGTAGAACCCTGCAGTGCTCAGCACAGTACCTTCTGTAGCTGGGACTGTTACCAAGGCATCCACAATGTCCCTGTCACTTGGATGTCCTGAGGAATTCACGGAAAAGGCACTACAAAGTCTCTTCCCTCTATCAAAGCACCTCATTCATGAACTGCAGAGGCCCGTCCTCTGTGAACTTTAGTGATGTGGGGACAGTGACATACAACAGCCTTATTCAGAAAGGCTAAAATCTAAACACCTAATTTACAGGATTTTAGCCATACCTGATTATACCAAGAGGGTCTAAAATTTCCTCTTCTTCCTCATCTCCCTCTTCTTTTTTCTCCCCTTTTTTGACACTTTCCATTGATAAAAGCTGTGAGATTAAGTCAGGTGTCTTCTCCTCTTTGAAAAAATCCAATGCCTCATTTTCTTCATCTTCTTGCTCCCTGTCATCAGGCACGTTTTTACCCTTGAAGTCAACGGCACTGGAAGATTTTGTTCCTGCAAAACAGAGTAATGGAGGCAAAACTGAGTATAAACTACAGGTTCTTAATACCTAGCACTTGTTCCTGACAGTTTTGTTTGAGGAATGAAAGACATGATCAGCTTTTGTGAAACTCTTTCAAAATACTCCCACTGTTCCCTTTATTCACTATGTGTCGTTATGTGTCTGATCTGTTTACTGATTTAAAGTAGCTAAGTAGAGAAAGACAGAGGAAGTGAACTATCTGAGACATAGCAGCACATGTCAAATCTGCTTATTTATGTTCCTTCTACAATCAACAGAAACAATAGAATTTCCACATGGTGATTCATCCCATCCAAATGAAGTCATGTGAGAAGTTTCTTTTTGAAGTGCCTATTTCTCTTCAACTGGCTACAGAGAGACTGTAAATACTCTGCTTAGATGTAGGTAGCTAACTTTCACATAGCTAGTAGAGATAAAATCCTCTTTTTGATACTGTTTAATTAACTGGGGCTAAAATTAGAGAATTGGACAGCATGTTTCTACAGCAGCTCTTCAGTTTACACTGAAAAATGAAGCCTGAAGTTCTAACACCCTTCAGTATGCAAGATGCATCCAGCTCAGCTAATTCAGCCAACTGAAACATAAAACTAAGTCTTCTCACCATACTTGTTACATGCAAAGGCCAGCAGAATGAAGAGAAAATGGTTCCTTGTTGTCGAGTTTCTGGATGACCAGGGAAGCAATTTAAAATAACGAGACCATCTAAA
>WAAG01048896.1:23459-56840 GCA_013390105.1 Tichodroma muraria | reverse complement strand
ACTGTGAGGGTTAAAATTCATGGTTACACCATTTTGACTACTGAAGTAACATGGCATGGAGACTCATCTAGCTTTTCATGTCTGCATCTGCCAGATCAGGGTAAGACTTATATTATTCTAAGGTAAATTTTGATTTCACATTACTTGCACCCAATCTGCCCACAGAACACAGTCCAGCCTAGTTTAGCTGCAGATGTGCACCATGGTTAGGTTAACCAGCATGCAAAGATCAATCAACATGAATTCTGAATTCTCTCTGCAAGGGGTCTGCTTTCAAGAGAACACTGCCAGAAAAAAAAAAAACAAAACCAAAAAAACCTTACCACCTGGATCTTGCCATTCATGAAGCAGGTTGGCTCCCTTTGACTTTAGGAAGCTGCCAATTTCACAGAACTAATCTGGCCACACTTGACACTTCTGCAAAATGGGCTGTTTACACCTGCTAGCTTCTTGCAACTTCACTTACTTAAAAGTAACCCTCCGCTAAGAATCCTGCACAGCACCAGGCTGGACTAGAGTATCCCCTGCTCAGCAGCCCCCAGCTGAATTAAAAGCAGAGAACTCATATGTTCCACTCATTCAGTAACTCCCTGCTATGCCCAAGGGACAAAAGAAAGGAACTGTAAGAATCAATAGACAAGACAACAAGAACTGGACATGAGGCTAAGGAAAACTAAAGAAAAAAAATTAAAAAGAAAAAAAAGCTAGCCAGAGAACATGTTTAACTAATAAAGAATCTGTCTTCCATTTAAATATTTCTCAGAGTCAATAATTCGCAGGAAAACCAGACAAAACATGGAAGAGTTGCTCACTAAGGGAGACCCTGCACTGTCCCTTTAGGGTCCATCTCCCCACTGACAACATATGACTATTTAGCCTTCTAAACCTGCATGTTCTGAAACACAGCAGGAAATCAGAGACAGGATTCTGATCAATCAAAGCACAATGCTTGCTTTGAAGGTTCCTATCAACATCTCTGAATAAGGCATGTGTCCACTGAGAGAAGGGAATAACACCAGCAAACATAACTGTGCAGCACTGTAAATGCACATGAGGATATTTTCAGTGACAGCCTTTATTCTGGCACTCTCTAGTTTTTGGCTACCCGAGTCAAGAACTTAATACTTCCATAAAGCACATTCATGGGAAAGGAGACACTCACATCTCTTAGTTACCTAAAAATTCCAGTAACTCAGGACTAGTTGCTAGATCCTCATCTTTGGAGATGAATTTCATGATATCATTGAACATAGCTCTTCGTTCAGAGATGTCAGATTCCCCCACAAAGAGAACTTTTCTAGGCAGGAGTGGAAGAGAAACCTGTGGATATCGTGCCGTCAGTCTCTGGTAGAGCTCTTCAATCTCGCTGTACTTCTTGGAAACCTGCAATGAAAATGTGTTGCCTGGGTTCATTTCTTTACAGGAGAGACAGGAGCATCAAAGCAGCAGTTTAAGTGCTGTGAAACATTAACTGTGGAAGTGGAAAACCACGTATTAGCAAGGAGCTTTACAAATGGCCTAGCAAAGCCTGTTATATACCTGGTGAATCCTCAAGTCTTGTTGCTGGTCTTCTAATTCTGTTAGATTAAAAATTTTCTGATTAAAAACCACTGCTCAGTGGAATTAAAGTTCATTGCCAGAATCCATTTGTCTGACTCATCAGCTAATGAAATACTGGGAAGGTCACTGCTCCAGATACTCTTCTGACAGCAGGAATCCTTGTCCACTAAAAGTGATGCCCAGTCCTGAGAGACAAGAGGGAAGAAAAGCCCTGCCTGGTAGGTTTATGGTGAAGAAAGCTGCCCGTATTTTTGCACCACCGTCCCATTCCTCATTCCTGGTGGCTTCAGTGTCCTTTGGCTACTTAGGCCTAAAAAACTGTTGCATTTTCTGCCCTGAAGAGCACAAGACACAAAAACCTAGGGGCAAAGACCTCAGCTGACCCCTGACTATTCAGTTCATCCATGAAAAAATAAAAATAAACAACTTGGCCATGGCCTAAAAGGTTCTCATACAGGGAGAAGATGCCAACAGTGAATGGAGTCATTCCTTCTGTGGACAAAGGCAGGAAGCCCGAGGAGAAATAAGGTTCAAGATATTACAAGGAAAGCAATAGCTATGGGAATGTTGGTTAGAAAAGGTGTGGCTTTTATGACACATTAAATATTGAATTCAGTACCTTAAACCACTATACAAAAACCATACACAAACAAAACACTATCTCTAAGTGATGTTACAGATGTGGTGAAGGTGACTTCCCTGCTCTGTGCTGTTATACAGGTAACATATTTGTCAAGGCCCTCCATGGACCCATAATCTACCCATAATCTGTTTCAGTTAATACAGAGACTAAAAAAACAACCCAAAAAATAGTGCTAGTGAAGTGCACAGGACACATACTTTAGGGTCAAACTCTCATTGTCCTGTAACATGTGTTGCTGAATTCTTGAGGAGTGAATCCTAATTAACACTGCAATGTGTGCAGTATTGCACATACTGATATGGATATAAAAGATGGAGAGACTAAAGCACCACATCTTGGAATGAAGTAATGCAGAGTTCTCCCACCAACACAGTGATAAAGAAAGTCACCCTAACAAAAAGCACAGAGGTGAAATGAGTTATAGATCAATGCAGAATCCCTACACTGCATCTATACAAGCAAACTAAACAGCACCAGGCATACTCCCAGCCACTGGAACCTGAGAGCATCCACCTGACAATGTCTGGCACAGTTCCTATACTCTGGGCAGCTATCATGCCTCCAGATAACTCTCCAGCCCAAGATCTGGCCCAGTGGAGAGACCCCTCAGCAGCCAGTTTGGGTACTGATGCACACTGCAGATGGTAAGAAAGTTTAATCCTGTGCATGCAGCCAGACTCTGTGAGCTGCCCTCCAGGCTAGGGAACAGGCCCTGACAATAACAGGCACACCTCAACCAGTTCACTGATTCAGGTGGGGGCACAAAGAGCAATAACCACCTCAGCTTTCACACTTCCCTGCCTTTCGCAATAATTATCAACCTAGCCAGATGATTTGGAAATGCATTTGCATTTCAGCTCTATGATGTTCACTGTGGGTTCAGTGTCCAGTCACAAAAGGCAAGCAGCTTTGTAACAAACATCTGAAACACAACACCCAACCTGAGTCGATAGGGGAATGAAAAACAAGAATTTTAGATTTGTCTTGTGAAAACAAAAAAGGTTAAGTGTGAGTGACACTGCTACACATGCGAGATCTGAAATGCCATTCAGCAACCAAGCACTAAAGTGAGGGCAATAGAGATGTTCCAGAACATCGTAATCTTCCCTTTGGAAGACACCTCAAAAAGAGAGGGGAAAGCAACTCCAGAGCTTCTGAACCGTTGTACATTTTTACTTCTCTAGGTCCCAGTAGCACTCTGAGCAGGGTATGGTGCCTTAGCCCCTCCCAAAAATACTACATAAGCACAAATGTAAGGGCAGTAAGGAATTCTCTGATGCTCTTTCAAAAGAATAAACATGATTACCCTCCACCCGAGAAAAAAACAACACTGATTTGCGAAAAACATTTAACATCTAATTAATTTCAGTAACTACCAAATTAATTTCTGAAAGCATTACAAGATAGCAGCCAATCAAGATTATGCCAAAACAGTTTTTTAAAATACTCTAACATTGAACTGAGATACACAAACTTATTTCTTTCCCCACTTAATTTTCATTCCTCCTCTATCAAAGTCTGTAAATTATTCATAAATCTCAATTTATGTCTAATTACACCACTGAACCTAAAGCAAATGCACACCCTCGCATCCCATCACTAATTGCGCCTTTGTGGATCTGCGTGGGCTTTGAACAACAACGCCGGAACGCACACGCGACACGGAATACCAAGTGTGACAGCACTGTCTCCAAAGCATACTAATGTGCTTCCCAAAGCCCGCAGCACACCGTGCAGGCCAATATCCAGCAGTGCCGGGATGCCCTCTGCTGGAACATCCCGCCGTACCAGCGAGGTGTCAGACCGCCAGACAAAACCATTCCCTGCTTACCTAAGCCCAGTGCTGGCCCCTGCAAGCCCCTGCCACATGGGGCTCCTCACCCACTGTCCCTGTGCCTCAAGCTCTGGCAGCCACGGGCTCCTCGACACACTCACTCAGCCCTGCTGCCAGATTTACCTTGGGTTTGGTGCTGGGAATGCAGTGGAAAGGCTGGCTGAGCCCAACAGCCCCAGACTGGTGCTCTGAGAATCACCGAATGGTTTGGGTTGGAAGGGACCTTAAAGATCATCCTGTTCGGTATGTGGGAAGGACACCTTCCACTAGACCAGGTTGCTTAGAGCCCCATCCAACCTGGCCTTGAACAGTTCCAGGCATGGGGCAGCCACAGCTTCTCTGGGCAACCTGTGCCAGTGGCTCAGCACCTTCAGTCAAGAATTTTTTCCTTACATCTAATCTAAACCTTGTCTTCCTCAGCCTAAGGTCATTCCCCCTTGTAACCAGTCCCTCTCCTGCTTTCTTACAGCCCCTCTAGGTACTGGAAGGTACCTGGAAGGTACTGGAAGGTCTAATGTCACCCTGGAGGCTTCTCCAGGCTGAATAGTCTTTCTCAGTGTCCTCACAGGAGAGCTGTCCCAGCTTCTATGACCACTTTTGTACACTTTCTCTGGATCTGTTCTAACAGGTCCATGTCGTCCCTGTACTTGGGACCCCAGAGCTGGATGCAGCAGCACAGAGGCCTTACACAAGTGCCAGACAGGTTCCACAGAGTGTATTTTTTCAAGTCAAATCCCAGACATGACGTAGAGCATTCTCACACCTTTCCAGTCAGAAATCACTGCTCTGCTGCAACAATTTTGGACCTTTTCAATTTAACATCTTCCATCAATTTTCCAGGAGAAAGGTCTATCAGCATGTAACAAAATTTAATCTTGCCTTTTCTGGTTATCACTCACAGCCCTTTGAAAATCCTTGATGGCCCAATGGCCCAAAATGTCAGGATAAAAAATAAGCACTGTTCTAAACCCCATTTAATCAATCCTATTAAGTAAACAAAGCTCCATTTGATTAATATTCAAATACTTTTTTTCTGCTGCCTGTAACTCCTCTGGGTCTTGATCCTGCAGTTATCCTCTCCCCCTCCATGCCTCTAACTGAACTCTGTGAACACTGTGGAGCTAAACCCCCACCACCTGTAAGTCAGCCTGAGTGCACACACTTCAAGGAGTTCTGTCAAGTCACAATATCAAAGGCTCAATCTTCTTCACTTCAAAAGAGTTAATCATGCAAATACAACAAAGCATGTGCACATTTGCCAGGTCAAGACCTTATTTGCCTGTAACAATTAACATCCAACACAGAGATTAAAAGACAGACAGGGATGGGTTGAATTTTTTTTTTTTTCCACTGGGAACAAATAAAAAAGTTGAATGTGATCAAGTATAGCTAGAAGGTTAAGAAAACCACCATGAAGTTCAAAGTGAAAGTGAAGTTTGCTGCTAATCCCTCAAACCTCATGCATGTGCTCTGCCCCCCTCTTCCCAAGGGCCTCATGCATGAAAATACACACCGGAATGGCTGTAGGATACTAGCCTGGGATTCGCAGTTGTGCGCAGAATTTGATCCCACTCAGTATTAATGCTATTTAATGCCTCCTTTTCCTTCAAAGCTCCTTTTACTGCCCCATTTCTGACCTCAAACTTATCTTCATATGCTTTATATCTACTGCAAGGATTTCAACAAAATGGAGATCTTAGAGCTAACTTGAGCCCTTTGCCAGCCAGTGCACAACAACAAAGAGCACACTTGATTTTATAGTATTTTGTGAAAACCAGGGCTACTGTGACTTTCTTCATATAAAGCCCAACTTCTTAACACTGTCGGAAAAGGGAGATCCAGCACCTCTGTCCTTTAAAACAACCACTAGCTTTGGGTACAGGAATCAAAAGCACCCCCTCACCCAGGCAGCACAACCCATGCCTTCACTTGGAAACGCCCAATTCAAGCCATACCAGAATTAATGTTGCTTGGTGATCCCATGGGTATGCATTATAGTAGATTTTAATTACATGACCACATGCTGTTCTCCTCATCTGTTTTGCCCACCAGAAGAGCAAGAACTCTAATATTTATTTTTAATCAACCTGAATCCTTAGTGGCTCCTGAACCTCTTGATACACTGAGTATGAAGTTTTTTCTTTCCCATCTCACATCATAGAAGCCATAAGGTGAAGGAATTTATCTTCACAACTTACCTGTATGGCCAGGTAAAAGAAACTCCAATGCAGATCTTGAGGGCCAAAAAAAAGAATAAATAATGGCCAACATATGCAAAAAGGCAATGATGAAAACATAAATGAATACATACCCACGTACTCACACACTCCCTCATTCTAAGAAAGGAAGACAGTTCTATAATAAATGCCTCCCTAAATTGTGCTATGCCTGTCAAACACCAATAGTTATTTGTTCAGCTTTTAAAAAGAAAAAAACTTGACTAACAAATAACTTGTACAGAAGAATCAAACTGGATTCAGGTACAAAGAGAAGGCACTAAAGTCTGGGTGGATTTTTAATAAGGCTGGGAAGGGAGAAGTTAATTGCTAAAAAATCTTAGGTGTGGCTAGAAGAAATGCCTTTAAGAAAAGGAAAGCATTTTCTTTTTATCACAGAAAATGGCAAATCTACAGGCAATAATTAAATATCACCTTGGTAGCAGTATCAAAGAGAAAACCAATTTCCCTCTTTCGACAGTACAAGAGTATTCTGACCTTTGAAAGAAATGCAAACTGACTTTTTCTTTAATTACCAAATATAACCTTAAGGTCATGCAGTTCTAACACCCATCTGCCCTACTTTACAATTAGCATTTTTTAAAATTAAAAAATCCCTCCAGTTTCTAAGAATTTAGATCTGAATGTCATCACAGAAGTGAATTTCTTCTTCTGTTAATGCTTCACAAACATTTATTTAGAGATGCCATGATGCTGATTTTGCATAGTCCTATTAAGGCTGGGGAATAGGGCACTCTGGATTGTTTAGACCCACAGTGAAGGCTTCACAGGACAGATGTGAAATTTCTTTTTATGTTCATCTGTTTTGTCATAGGGCCTTAACACATCTCTTGATCTTGACAGGACAAGAAGACAGACCCACAAGCTGCACCAGGGGAGGTTCAGGTTGGACATCAGAAAGAATTTCTTCATGGAAATGGTTGCTAACATTGGAATGGACTACCCAGGGAAGTAGTGGAGTTACCATCCCTGGAGCTGTTCAAGAAACATCTGGACATGGCACTTGGTGCTCTAGCGTAGTTGACACGGTGGTGACCCGTCAGAAGCTGGGTCAATGATCTTAACGGCTGTTTCCCACCCAAATGATCCCATGATTCGATCCCGGAGACCACAGCTAGCTTAGAGGACGCATCTGCCTTGCCCCCCATCCTTTCCCAGGGAGAAGAGGAGCCGCAGGAGCGGCTGGAGCCGCTGCCCGGCGCTCGCTGCTGCCGCCCAGCGCCCGCCGCGCGCGGTGCAGGCCCTGAGGGCAGGGCGGGAGCGGCGGCTCCTCTGAGGCCTCAGGGACAGCGACAGGGGACAGGGCAAGGAGGAGCCACAAAACACGGACCTGGCTCCCCAGGTGGCCAAAACAGAGACCATCCGAAAATCGGTATCCAGAGACAAGGAAAATCCTACCACGCCTGCCTGACTTCTCCAACCTACGTGTCACCTCAGTGTCGTGACACTGGCTTCTTCCTCCAATTTGGCAGTTTCTACAAAAGCAAAAAAAGATGTCCCCCTCTCCCATTTTGCCCATTGTTCCAGAACAGGCACACATTAGTTTCTTCTTCCTCCTTCAGATGTCACATCGCACTTTGCTCTGTGATACAAATTTGATGTGTTAGATCTGCTGCCCATTGCAGCCTCCTTCTCTGCTGTTCCCCAGGCTGGCTCTTACACTTCACCTGCAAACTCTCTGGGGAGGGCTCACAGCTTTGGTTGTGCTGCTCCAGCATCCAGCAGAACAGGGCACTGCACAGACACTCTGGGTGCAACCTGCCTTCCCTGGCAGCCACAGGATTGGCACTTCTCTCCAGGTTAAGCCATCTGCCTACATGCATGAGGTGTCTCAGCTCCCAGAACAGTCACTGGTAAAATGACATTTTGGTGAAATGTGACTGAAGATCAACTCACCTGAGCACATGCAGACAGTGGCACCTTGGATGCTGCACCATATTCTCCTTGCTGTTTCAGGGCAGCTCCAATGCCTTTATGTCCTCTGTTACACCTGCCAGCCCTGTGCACACACCAACGGTAATTTAGGGTTTCCTAAATGGTACCAGACATTTATGTTATGCAAAGTGGGTTCCCTCACCCCACAGATGTTCAGCTACATCCTTTTCAGCAGCACTGCACTGATGGGGATGGGAGTTTAGAAAACCAAATGCAGACATGCCATTTGAGATGCTTTGGGGTATCCAAGGGGCTTGTGTGCAGCAGGCTAATACCACACAAGATCTATAGGAAACCCACAACCTTTTGAAGGCCGGTAGAAAATCCCAGACACCTCTGAGTGCACACCGTGATTTGTGTGCAACCCTACTGACCCTCAATCATTTCAGCCTAGAGCTGAAGCCCCCCACTGCAGCTGTCTACAATGTAGATACTTTCCCTTTATGGTCAAAGAAGAGAAACATTTCCAGAGGATGAGTCACATCATTCCCCTCCTCCCCACTGACCATAGAAGCATGGACAGACTCGGATTAAAATATCCAACTTACAGAGAGATAAGTTACGACAGGTGAATCCCTCTGTTCCTTCCAGTAATACACACAGACAAGACTCATTGGAATGAATCGATGGAAAGCATCTATCCTCAACCTCCCAGCTCACGGTTTTAAATTACTCTCACACAACAAACTATATAATACATCATATTTAGTCAGCTGAAAAAAATGCTACTGATGAGATAAATGTTATTCTTGTCAGGCTCCACCAGTTTTCTTCTTCATAAAGAATGAAATGTCAGGAGGCCTCACCAGAAGAGAAATCAGGAAGGTTCATTTCACTTGAGAAGAGCAACTGAGTGCTGAAAATCCTTTCAGAGAGAGACATGGGAACAAACAACCACAGCAAGCAGAGGGGCTGCAGTACAAAGTCTGTTTCTCCTCTTTATAGACAAGCTCATTTTATCAACCTAAATTATGCAAAATGAAGTTAGATGACAACAGCCCAGTTTAACACCTCAGCTGTAGTCAGATTCTTTCTTCCACAGAGCTGTGTGAAAACGTTACATAAGTAAGCACTGCTCCATGAAAAAAAGCAACTGCATATCTTCTCTTATCTGCCCATGCCTGGCCCTTCCCTGTCCTAAAAGAAACTTCAATGAGACTGTGCAACTCACAGGCTCAAAGAACAGGTGTAAATCAATACTGAATAACAAGCCCCAAAATACCCATTTTTAGCCAGGAGCAGTTCCTCAGCTGACGTTATGGGAATAGCCACATGACACTGGCACACGAAAGGAAACACTGAAGGAGTGAGAACAACCAGTCAGGGATGAGGAGGGAGAACAGAACAGACTCCTATGCCAGCATTGCTGCTTTTACCATCGTTATATATAGCACAAGGTGTAGAATAAATGCAGGAAATCTCATCTGTGGTAAAGCATTTCTTTACAACACTAACAGACGTTTATCTGCAAATCAGATTGTTTAAATAGGCTTTTATCAACTATGAAGTGTGAGCTATGCTACAGGTCATGGTCTACCAGATAACCACACGCTCACATCACTCTGACATCACAGTTATTGCCAAAATATCTGAAAAGAGCAGATGCTCACAACATGCAGCAGGGTGTGTCTCTTTTTGGTCAATGGACAGAGAAATGCACTTCTTGGGAGTGGTACAGCAGGCAGCTAAAGAGGATCAAATAGAACACCCTAAATGCACCTTTTCCCATCAGCTTGACAGACAGTCCCAGGGGCAACAGCTTAAGTGGATGTGCACACGCCACAGATGAGGTTAATTTCACGTGTTTTAAGTAATGTGCTGTGCTTTCAAACCTTTACTCTGCAGGTATAATGAAAAAGACAATCCAGCTAAATATTGTTTTATATGGACACTTCCTTGTAAACCTCTCTTACTAAGATTTTAAAAGCTGTGTCTAGGTAACAGACCCATTCAAATAAGCTACTATATATTTATTTCATGTTTCTGTAAGAAGTCTAGTACTGATACATATATTGGAGAAACTAATTTGCAGCAGAACTTACAAAAAGCTTGATTGGTTTCTATTTGTTGATCCATGATGAAAAATGCCTTGAAGGCAACGACATCCATTGTTACTTTTAGCTTCTGGAATAAAAAGTTCAATTACTGTGTGGCTAATGGAATACACATAATGGAATAGGAATTGTGGAAATGGTACAGACTGTATTGTCCTACCAAGGACCTTGACCTGGAGAGGCTGTGATTGATGATGAAGCATCTGCTACATCGTGACAGAAATAATCAAAGCTGATTAAGAAAGTGATGACTAACGCAGGTCTGATTAAATATTTACCATAAATTGAACCACATCTTCAGGCCTGTGCTTTGCTGATTTGAAGGCAGCCAGGCGAGTAACAACAACAATGTGATACTCAACATGGCCAGACATCATCTTCCCGTGGATTTCCTTGTATTCCGGCACTGACAAATCCAGCCCCGTGTGCATATTCTGAATTTGCCTAGGGAAGAAAATACAGAGTTCAGGCACTGGCACCAAGACTTTTAACTGTCCCACTCCCAGTTACAAGCCCAAGAAAATCAATGCAAAGGCTCTCACTGGAACAGGACATCAAACAGACCCTGCCCCAAACACTTCCTACTCTGCAACAAGACAAACTGGGACATGGCCTGTTTCCTATATTCCATCCCAAAGCTCCTGCCATGAGCCACTGCAAGCAACAAGCCAGGAACACAGCATTTCTACAAAGAGATGCGGATTCATTCAGAACAGGACTTCACTTGCAGGAGCTGAAAGTGCTCTTAACTGAGCGTGACAGGTGAGAAGATCCCATGATCTCTCATCAGCTTTATTTTGAGACAAAGGTCTGTTCATAGTGACTCTTGATGAGCCCTATCCACCTCTCCTTCACCTAAGGACATTCCCAGGAATGAGAGAGACAATAGCTGAAAGGTGCCACGAAAGAAAGAAGGAGCTCTGTCCCTGGAGCACAGGGACAACTTGAGGTTTGTGGAGAGCCAACCAGGGAACTGCATTAAAGCCAAAATACAAAGGAAGCTGCTGGAGCAGACTGATGGGCCAATCACAGTTCCCATTTGTGAAGGTCCTTGAGGAAAATTAGACAAACATCAAGACTGAGCAAGTTAAAGAAGGACATGATCCCTCAGGGCTGCCTTCTGGTTTTGACTGATACACAGTCTTGTTGCCAAACAGCCTAAATGGCACACTAGCCAAAACATCATGGCTTTTCCACAGAAAATCCTACTGGAAACAGAACTACCTGTCCTTTCATACCCAGTTAAAAGTAGACAACCACAGCATTAACCTCTGAGAGTTGCCAGCAGTCATAACCACCCATGGCTCCTCCTGGAGGAAAATGCAACAGGGGAGCTGCTGCTGCAGTTTACTCAATGCATTTCTGTCCTCCTGATCGCTTCAGATCCACAGAACTGTGGTGCCACCTTCCCCCTGGATTGCCACTTGAAAATATTTATGACATTTTTGCAAGAGGAATGCCAGATCATATTAGAGTGCTCATACATCAAAAGTAAGACCAAGCAATTGCTGTTGGACCACTAAACAGTATGTTTAATGAAATGAACAGTCCCTTTCAAAAGCCTGAAAGCCAAAACTGGTCAAAGATCCCTTCCCAAAGTAACTCTATGCCAAACGAGAGAACACTCGCTGTCGCTGGAACCAAGTATTCTGCCAGAATTGGAAGTTCACCATCCAGAGGACTGAATACCCTCTGAACACATCTCTGAGTACATCCCTCCTATGTGTGAGTGAATGTTTTTTAGAGAAACCAGAAGGGACCATTTAAAAGAAAACCAAACTACGATCATTAAACACTTTTTCTGCCTTTTTAATCCTGAACCACGAGGATTATCAAGTTCCATCTTGGATTTCCTGCAGACTGCAGAGTTCTTGTGGAATTCTTACCTCTTCCTTCAGGAAGTTTAGATTCATTAACACAGGTACCCTTTCACCTAAGGATACATAATGCATAGAACTTAATACATACTTTCAAGCGGCTTAAACAATCTAGTTTCAAACAAAGTTTCAAAAGATTCCTCTCATCATGTCAAAACTTGATCAGTTCTTATGAAACTTGAGCTTCCCCAAGAAGGCAACCTCTGAATCTCTAATTCAAAGCTTGAATAAAAAGCCTTTTAAAGAGAGCATCCTGAGAGTTCTTGATAAATAGGATAACAGTAAACAAGGACACAGACCCAGTTTTGTACCCAATCCTCTTCGCAAGCCATGTTTAAAGCATTAGGGCTTTAACAACAGCTCTACCATCTCCAGTATTTTGATGATGCTATTCTGTCTGCTCTGATTCTGTTCTCATGTTCTGCCAGTTAAGGACTTCATTTTACACATACAGACAAAATTTTGTTCTCAGTTACATGTGGTTGGCTCTAACAGAACCAGTAGTGCCAACGTGTGAACATACAGTTGCCTGGCTTTCACACAGAAGCCTGTGGGACCTGTAAGTAACAACCATCATCTGGAACTCTGCCTCCTTCAGTGGCAGCCAAAATGCTGACTCTAAGGGCACCTGCCAGTAAAATCAGCTGGATGTGGCTTTTTAGAATATACCTGCAGCAGAGGATATGCTCTTATTAGAGACTTACAGATCACAATAGCCTTAAACACTTAAAGATCACCAAAGGACTTTGCCCACTATGGCAGACTGTATAAAGAACCAACTCCTCATCTGTGACCACCGACGTCTCCACCCCAAATCTGCCCCTGTGAATTCCTGGAAATATGGACAGTAAATTAAGCCACCTCATGGGGACTTTAGATAAGATAAAGGTGGTACTATTGTCCAAGTTATCTCAAGCCTAAGAAGAAGTAAACTAGACTGGGGGAGAAGAGTGTAACACTGCAAGGAGTCCATGGAGAAGGCCAGCTCGGCGACTGCGCTGAAGGTCAGCTCGGACTGGAGGAGACCACAGCCCACTGACTCAAATGAAGAGACACACTGAGCACAGGACATTCACACTCACATGTAGGCCTGAGGGTATTTATCCCTTCTGATGGGGCATAACAGGCTCAACTACACAGGCATGAGAGGCAGCTGTCATGTCTTAAAAGGTGTCATAAACCATCAAAGACACTCAAAGTACCCCCAGATTTATTTCTGGGGCCTTCCATCAGAGGATTGTAGATGATTCACAGTGCAGTAAAAGACAGTGCAAAACTCCACCCTGCAGAGGAGGTGCTTGGGCATTCCCACATAATACCTGAATGTATATTAACCCATTAAACTTAATGTTTTGTGGGACTCTTACCATCAAAAAGGGTGAAGAAGGACCAACAGAACATTGCTGGATCCACAAGGCTAGTGATTACCTTTCTACTTGTTCTCTCCCTGCCTCTCCCCCCACCCTCTTTTCTATGTCTTTCTCTCTCTCTCACACATTTTACTAAATAAAACCTGCATAATTGATTTTGGCATATGATCTCATTTGCACGCTAATTTGAGTAGAAGCATCTCTCTCTAATAATAACAATAATCAGATCCTCACAGCTCTCCAGATGTGCAGTCACTCAGAAGTTGTGACTGCAGCCATGGCAGCAAAAAGGTCTGTCATTCATACTCAGGAATGACTTACTAACCCAGGGAAGTGCATGAGTTACCAGTCCTTGAAAGGATGTGTAGACATGGCACCTGGGAACAGGGTTTAGTGGTGGACATGGCAGTGCTGGGTTAACGCTTGGATTTGATGATCTTAAAGATCTTTTCTGTCTCAAATGAGTCTGTGATTGTATTTCTGTTAACACAGAGTATAAATGACTAATTAACCTGCTTTTCACCTCTAATATCAATAAAAGGAGTAATGAATGACCAGTGAACCATCCTCACGTGGCCTTTAGCTGAAAACACCGACCATGTATAGATGTTCTGAGATGACACAATGACAACTTCACTGTACGAGCTGCTGCATTAGAGAGTTCTGAAACTGTCATGAAGTTAGTAAGTACCTTATCTATACCCAGGAGTTTTCTTGTAAAGTTGTTAGACTTCTGCGCTAAAATGTCACGGAAAATGATTAGAGGGAGGGGGAATAGCTACATTTTTGTTTGTTGGCTTTAGGCTTTATGATCACTTTGATTTATCATCTCCTAAAGGAAACCCACGCCTATTATCTCTTCCATAGCAACAGGATTTCTTTTTAAATATAAAACTGATTCTAAACAAACAGAAATCAGCAGGGAGGTTGAGACAGACAGAGCGTACTATCCAAAGTGCTCCCTAGTTCTCGTAATGCCTTCAAAATAAGCAGCCTTAGTGTTTTAATTAATTAAATACTGTTATTGTTATTCAAACAGAAACGGCACCTTCAAACCCCAGGACAGAATATAGTTTCACTGCATTTTTCACATAAAACACAATTATTTTTTACACTTGTAGCTTTAAAAAAAAGCAGCAAAAGGAGAAAACTGGTTGTTTAACTTGGACACACAGGTTTATTGCTTCTGCCCTTTATTTGAACCTAGATTATCTCAAGTTTACACTTCTGTCTACGAAACAGACAGCTCACCGGAGACCTGGGCACATGGTTAGTCTTCCTAACAGGAATCACTCCACCCAAATACAAGGAGACCATTCATACCAGCAACACTGGTATGAATCAGATCATTGCACAATCAGATCATGCAGGATTGGCCCAGAACAGAGGAAGTGCAGACTATAAAGGTCAGCAGAACTGAGCAGCTTCCATAGCTCACGTAAGAGCTGGGGTTTCACTCCTGTTCTTTTGATTTGCATATAATAATTAAATTGTATTTTAATTACTCTGCTTTCTGTGCTGAAAGATCAACATGGGGGGTGGGTAATAGCCACCTCCAGAAAGAAAGTAAATTAAGAGATGCAAGTGCTGTGACCAGAGAAACATTTATTCCAGCATCTGTGTGGCCAGGAGAGCAGAGTCTGTGCTTCCTGCCTTGATAAAGTCAGCCCTGCCAGCAGCACCCAATTCCAACAACTTCTCTCCACAGGGGACCAAACTGTGACATCCTTGGTCATAATAGAAGGAAAAAAAAAATATACAACTAGTTTTATTATGTGAAGGCAAAGCTCTCACCAAATAATTTATTTCTTTGTATAGTCTGACTACAAGTATACAGATTTTATAGGCTCCCCAGAGAAGTGATCACAGCACCAAACCTGATAGTTCAAGAAGTGTCTGGACAATGCTCTCAGGCACATGGTGCGATCCTTGGGATGTCCTGAGCAGGGCCAGGAGTTGGACTCAATGGTCCAACTCAGCATATTCCATGATTTATACTACCACAGCAACTAGGAATCCTATTCCCAAAACAAGCATGTGGAAAAAAGAGTGGAAAAGGTCACAACTATACAGCTATTTCACCTCAGAAGCTAGGAAATATGTTCACTTGCTAGTATTAATCCCACACATACATACATATCCAATGTTATCACTGAAAGCATTCTAGTGTCAGTGGGACAATTTGCAAGTGGGTCTTTTTCAGTCTAACAACTGTAAAATCAATCTAGGTGTTCAGATTTCCATTTCCAAGGCTAAACTTAATGTAAAGTCAGTCTTACAAAACATCTGTTAGTCACATCATACACCATTTGAAAGTTCAAGGCCACTGCTTAAAGAAAAGTCCAGCCCTGATACAGCCAAATATTTAAGGATTAAAATAATGGCTTTGAAGTTAAAGTGACTGAAATAGTCATTATTCACGTCCTAGGAGGTAAGGACCTTGCTGAATCAACACTTCTGCTTCTCATGTCTCATCTGATAGAAAACTGCTTTCACGTGGTCTCAAATATCTCGTGGGGATGAAAAAAAAAAAAAAAGAGAGAAAGAGATCTATCAATTTCCCTATAAAAGATTGCCATAAGCATTTTCTTCTTGAGGCATTGCTCATGAGGTTTCCTTTACCACACCTAGGAAAAAATAGGGTTTAAAAATTTAAAGCAACGGAAAACAGCGCCCCTGCACCAGGCAGGGGATAGCTTCGAGAAGGTGGGAAAGGAGAATAAACTCATTTTGCCCATCCCCGGGCTTCCAGCCAGAGTGGGCAAGAGGAGGACCGAGATGCAGGGCACAGCAGAGGGAATGGGCACCAGGCAAAACACTGGTGACACTGCGCCTCGAAGAGGCGTCTGCACACCCCAGATAAATCCTAATTCCTGCCCACCCACCTCGAAACACCGACAAGGAAAAGATGTTTCTGGAGGGCGCCAGCACACGCTGCGCCAGAGTGGATGGCAAACGACCCGGAGTTACCTCAAGAGGAAAAGGCACACAGGACGGCCCCCGGCTGTGAAATGCAGGAAAACTGAATTGCAGTTTCCTGAAAATGCAGGAGAACATCTGAAGGGCCCCGGGGCAAACCTACGCAGCACCACCCGGCTTTCCCTCAGCCTCCGCGCTCCTTCCTTTCCTCTCCCTTCCCTTCTCTCCTTGCCCCGCTCCCCCGCCCGGGCTGCCCCTCGAGGCCGAGGCCGAAGGGGGCGCGGGGCCGCTCCCCCGCCCCCTCCCCGGTACCTGGTGGTGACCAGCACGGCGGGCGCCGGGCCGCGCTGCTCCATGGCCGCGGGAGGAGGTCCCGCCTCCCTTCCCGGGGCTGGACCGGCCGCCCTGCCGGATGTCAGGCGGCGGCGGCTCCGGAGCAAAACGAGCGGGGGAAAGAAAACGCCCGGCACGGGGAGGAAAAGAGAAGCGCGGCTCGTAGTCGGCAGGATTCGAACCTGCGCGGGGAGACCCCAATGGATTTCTAGTCCATCGCCTTAACCACTCGGCCACGACTACACCGACGAGCGGGATAATCACTACGTGAGCCCCACTAACTCATTCCCGCACTTCCTCTTCCTGCGGGGACCGAAATTTCCCCCAAGCCTCGGTGCATCCCTGGACGCTTCTCTTCCTCCTCACGGGAAACAGCTCGCACGCATCTCCCTGCCCTGAAACAGTGAGCACGGCGCTGCTTACCCAACCCCATCCCGAGGCAGCGCCAGCCGGGTGCGAGGCACGGCCACCGCCGCAGCCCTGGCCACACACCTCGGAGCGTCTGTGTGCTCCGAAGTTTATTTTGGGAAAGAAGAGGGTAGCAGCTGGTCCTTCTGCTGACCCTCCGGCACCCGCGGCCGGGCTGGGCAGCCCTGGTTTGTTTGCAGGCTGCTGGGCGTACCTGGGCGCTTGGTCATCCCACGGCTTCTCCGCGCTGGTGTGCAGGGCTCCTGCAGGGAAGCACTTGGGGAAGACAGCTTCGCACCGGACACTGCTTTGTGGACTGACGAAATTACAAAATCGTTATGGTTGGAAAAGGCCTCTAAGATCATGGGATACAATCATTTACCCATCCACCATGCTCACCACTAAACCTTAACTCTAATTGCTACATCCACATGTTTTTTTGAACACTTCCAGAGACAGCAATTCCACAACTTCCTTGAGCAGCCTGTCCCAATGCCTGACCACCCTTTCAGTGAAGTATTTTTTCCTAATATCTAATTTAAACCTTTTTAGGTGCAACTCGAGGCTGTCTTCATCTGTCACTTGTTACTTGGGAGAAGAGACCAGCCCCCACCTGGCTGCACCCTCCTTTCAGGTGGTTGTAGAGAGTGATTCTCCCAGAGCCTCCTTCCAGATCCTTCTCACCAGCTCTGTTGTCCTTTGCTGGACAAACAGAAACCGTAGGTAATGCCATGGAATATTTTAAAAGTGATAAAAACCAGATGCTGACACTGCATCAATGCAGACAGCCTCCAAACAGGCTCAGCACCTCAAGTGGATATGCAGCAGTGTCCCCAGAGAGGAGCAGCCCTTGAAAGAGGACCTAGTGAGTGGATTAAGACTTTTCACCCCAGAAGGGAGCAGCTGGAGGAGATTGGGATGTGATGGAAATGTCAAAATCAAGAGAGGTCCAAAATGGCAGACACAGAGCAGTCTTTTGATGCTTGTGGTGGAACAAGAGTCTAGAACATGAACCCTATGAGTCAAAACAAAACAAAAAAAAAGTAGAATTCATAGGTGGGGTTCCTTCCTAAATCCCCATGGTTTTCTCTCCCTGCCACTACAAACCTTTTGTTAAGCAGAGTGTAAACACCACCACCCAGCTGTAGCCTTTCTGTCTGGCACAGGAGTTGCAGTTTCCAGAAGTGCTGCAAGCCACCAGGAAGTGCTTTTGGAACACAAATCATTCTCATGTGGCCTCTGAAGGGTTAAAAAGCCCTGGGGTGGAGTTCCTGAAAGAATATAATGAATCGTTTTATGCCTAAACAAATTAATTCTCTAATGGCATTTTTATCCCCATTTGACTTCCTGGATAATGCAATTTATTCAGATAGTAACAAGGAGTAAGCAGCTGGCAGTTTAAATAGAGCAGGACCTGAGCCATGAGTTCCCACTGAAGCTTGTCGTGCTCACTGAGCAGTGTCCTTACAGATGTTGCCAAGTGCCTGTGAAGGTGCTTCAAAAGCTGGGGATTTTCTCTCCAAACAGAAGTGTCTGCTTGGCCCCAGTAAGCTGCCACTCTTTGTCCTGGAGAGGATGTGTATGCTGTGTATGCTGTATGTCTATGTACTCATGAAGAAGTCCAAGCACTGCCCATTTATGTGATTTCCTAACAAGTCTTTTCATATATGGCATTTTTATAACTCCACAGCCTGTATCATCATAACATATGAATAAAACAAGTGCCTCAGTGGTGCTAACCTCTGAAGTTGTGGAAATAATCAGCTGGTTTTCCCATGAGGTTACGGCAAGGTCTTTGTTCAGATGGCAACTGTGAACAGTGAACCTCTGCGTAAAAGGTGGACAGAAATCAAACCTGTCAGGAGAAAACTAATATGCCAATAGAGCTGTCTGCAGGAACTTAGCATCAACTTGCCTCTTTGAGAAGCAACCTCTCAGAATACTTGGAGTTTGATCCCCATGTTGCTTTGGATGCTACACAGAAAATTTCTTCCTCTGAGCCAATTTTTTTTTACTCAATTATCCACTGGAAACCCGCAGGGGAAAGCCTATGGGAGAATGTGCAAACAATCTGAGAACCAATAGCAGTAATAGTCATCACTTATAAACTTACATTTTCCTACTTACTACTTGGGTTACCCTCAGCTGTTCCTCTCTCTTTCATGGTCCCCTTTGCCTCAGTTAAATTGTCTATGAGCAAAGGAAAGAAACTCTATGAAGTTTCAGGACTATTTTCTTTGGGATTTATGGTTTTTTTCTTTGCCTCGTAGCTGTGCTGTACTGACTGGTATGGTATATTGCTTGACTTATTCATTCTTTTTCTGTTTTTTTTCAGTACCCTCAACAAACTGAATCAACATATTCATGCAGTCCATATTTACTAGCTTAATTTATCCATAGCCTCTGCAGCAAAACTATTAATTAATTTGCGTAGAATTACTTTCTAAATACAAATGCATGTTCTTTTACTGCAGGTATGTGTGGTACTGTACTAGAGCCTCTGTGGTTTCTACATAAATGAGGCAAGGTCAAAGATGAGTGCTCCAAGTGGGAGGAGAGAAGATAGTCGAAGAAAAGGTCAGTCTGATTTCAGTCAAAAGCCTCTAGAAAGTGAAGGAAAAGAATGAGTGGGAGACAAGTAATTAGGTTCAATAGGAGGTTGAAGGAGTTTTATTTCTGTTCAAGATGTCTGAGCATTTGGAAGTATCTATGTAAGAGGAGCTCATGCTAAAGAACGGTATCGTCCAGGAAGGCTAAGATAATAGCCCTCCCAACACAGAGGTAATGGAGAAGCCAGGTTTTAAACAAAGAGTTTATGGAGAGATGAATATAACCTCTTTAACCAGAGGTGTAGCTGTTTCATGAGTCAAATGGCTGTTTCTGGTTTTACTACCACCATCATAAAAAAATCTTTTATCTGTCATTTCACAGAAATAAAAGGAAAATGAGTTATTCTTAGAGCTCAAAACTCAGATACTTACTATAAGTAAATCCCAACTGCAATAAAATATCCTTATAAATTTCACGATTTTGGGACACCTTTTGAACATTTGGATTCAGTAGTATGGTTCTGCTGATCTGGGAGTACCTACTACATAAATATTTTACGGCCTGTGTCCTGATCTGACTTTCTCAATAACCTTGTTTTTACACTGACAGAGTCTGTCTAGGTTTCCACTTTACCCAGTGGCTTATCACTTTGTGCTATGAAGCACGAATATTTTCCCTCAGAGCTACTATGTCCAGCAGTGGCAGGGCTCTCAGAGCAGAGGGCTCCAGGAGGCTCAGCAGCAGCTGGGAAACGAGTTCATGTAATTTTTCCCACTTCTTTGTTCCCTTCCATGACCAATGTTTCTACTCTCCTTCCTCATTATCTTTCTGCTCTTCTAACTGCTGACTACACACAGGAGCAGGAACTGCAGGTGTTTTCTTCAACACAAGGAAAAGCACTGAAAAATAGTGTAAAGGAGTTGAGGTGATTCTTGTGCTTGTAAGTCATCTCTTACCAGGTGAGGCGGGCATCCCCTGCCACTCTGCACAACTTTCATCAAACCTCTACCCCGAAGTGTCACAGATCAGGGAGACCTGGCTTTGAGCCTCCCTCCCAAATCCTGCTCCCAGACACTCAGCACAGGCCCTTGATGTATGGATTTACAGACTCCATGCCTCAGACACTCAGCTGAGAGTGACTTAGGCTCAGGGGCAGCACATCAGTTTTGTTTGCCTCTGGATCCGTTTTGCTGTCCACTAGAGAGCACTCAAGTGCCGCCTATGGGCACGGGATGGGCACTGGTGCTGACTGCATTCCCCAGTTTGTCTCATAGGGCTGGTTTTGCACGTGGTAGGCTTAATTTTCTTCATAGTATCTGGTAAACCATGGCACTCACCCTTTGGGAGCCCACTGCCCGGCTCCTGTCTGGCACCATTCACTCACACACACAATCCCACCAACTCCAGTAACCCTCAGCTCATGCTCAAAACCTGACTCTGTGACCAGTTGCACTGGGATTTTCTACAGAACTGACATCAGTCAGTGATGCATTTGCAGTTAGGACTGTTGTTTGTATTTACTTTTGATACACAATTTACTCCCGATTACTTTCACTGACACATAGCCCGGAGAGGTTTTCTCAGCCACCTGCCTCAGCATGGATGTAGGGGACGGAGTGGTATGAAAAAAGGGAAGAATTGCCATCTGTGCTTGAGGACTGCTCACCAGCCATCTCCAGCAGGCACTGAGGAGCCACAAAGGGTTAAAGCAAGGAAGAAAAACCTCTCAGAGCCTGATAAAATACTGAGTGATTTGTGGCTGGGGTCTTGTCATTCTGTTCGATGCTAACGGACTGCAGCCCTACAGTTTAATCCCTCTCTGTTCTTCACAGAACAGGCACAGGGAGATGAAGGGTCTCCATCAGGGTCAAGGTGTGACCCCATGAACTCATCCCAGGGTCATGTCTGTCTCCTGTACACTGAGCAGGAACCAGCTCTCGCAGCACTGCATCCCTGCCTGGGTGTGATTCTTGGCAGCTCATGGGTTTGCTTTTCATCTCCTCCAAAGCAGCAGGAGAACAACAGTGAGTTTATAAGCCCAGAGGAAATTGTCCACCAAGTTCTGAATCCCTGGCAGAGGACTCTAGCTGTAGTCATGGCAGGATGAGGGGAAATCAGAGCCCTGCTTAGGGTATAGTAAATAAAATGTGGGGGAAAAAGCAAGGGCAGAGGAACATATTTAAAAAGTAAATAAGTCAGCTATGGAAACACAGTTTAAAAGCTGAACATGGAACTTTTTTTCAGCCTTGATTTGGGAGAAATGCAATATAATTTCATTACTGAAAAAGGCTGCATTAAGATTCCAATGAGATGATCACTCACTTATCACTCCTAACACTATTTGTTTTCAGATGACAATTACAAAACACAGATGTGAACCACTAAGAGATTTTATATTAGGACTGGGCTTCTCAGTGAGTTTCAAAGGTAGCCAAAATGGTAGATTTAAAGTTCACTCTTGTTATATGATGTGGTAAGATTGTTGATAGCCTGCCATGGCAGTCTTTTAATCTACACACCTCCTAAACTCGGTATAGATTTATTCTGGAGAGAAGGGAGCAGAGTTATAGAGCTGTTATTCATTATGCCTTATGCTCTTCTCCCCTCTTTAAACATTTAACCTGTAATATGATGAACCGCATGTCAGGAATAATCTAGTAGAAACCATAGGTAAGCCCTGCTGAAAGATAAGCTTGGCTCCTGACCTGCTGCAGCCCCGGAATTAAAATTCTGCCTCTCTTAAATTTGCGGGTCCTAGGTAAATCATGGATAAGTTTCATGGTAGTCAGTGAGGAATAAAAAATGAGATTTCCTGGTTTGCCTCAGTTTAATAAAACCAGACCCTAAAATACAGAAAATTGTCTATATTATTCAAAAATCGCATCTACAATAGGTAGATACAGTAATTTTATATTTTTTCCCCAAAGAAACCATAATTTTTGGGTAGTTGAGTCTTTATGTAGTAGCAATGGAAAGTATTTCCCCAGTCCAGGAAAAGTGAAGGAACAGTCAATAACTGCACAAGTTTCCACCTAAATATGTTGCCAAGTTTTTCAAGTTCATCTTCACCACACACCTGGCCGAAGCCTGTACCTAAGGATTTTACCATCACTTCCTTCAGTCCCACCAAATAAGCTCTGGAGGTGTTTATGTTTGTGCTAAGTTATTTAGTTGGAGATGAGCAAGAGCCCAAGGCCTGTTTGGTTTTGGTGCTGGGTCCTGGTTGCTCATTGTCTGTGTGAAAGTGTGGAAGTGACTCCCTTTATGCAGATTCCTGCCTGTAAGTGTAAAGGCTGGAGTGATGGAGACCCAGGCTTCTCTGTTGAACTACCCACCACAGCACAGTGTGAACCATCCAGGTTAGAGCTGGCCAGGTTTTGTTCCTGGATTTCCTTTTAAACTTAGGAAATCTTTTGGGGACATTGTTGGAACAATTCCTCCTTTTTATGAGTGATTCTGGATCTGACTGAAATTCTCCCAAAAGAAAAAATTTCAGCTTTTGGAATTAGCAAGAAAAAGAGAAAGGGCTGAGAGGTGGTGTTAGTATGTTATTCTTCAGCACCTCTTCCTAAAAAGATGTGTGCAGTTCCTCTGTCTGTTGCTCCATGTATCTGCCAGTCTCTGTGGCTGCTCCTTGCTGAAAAACACTGCTGTAACCTAATGACCCATTTTAACCAAACACTGCAGAAAAGGAAATTGCTGGACAACTTTCAGCTCCTACAACCATTGTAAAACCTGGCAGCTCAATAGGTGAGAGGCCAGGATTTGTGTCCCTCTAAGGGAAAAGCTGAGGCAGAAACTCAGCAGATACCTGTTTGATTTGGCTCACCAGTCATTTCTCATGTACCTCCAGTGTGTGATGGAAATA
Organism: Tichodroma muraria; assembly: GCA_013390105.1. Classification (NCBI taxonomy): domain Eukaryota; kingdom Metazoa; phylum Chordata; class Aves; order Passeriformes; family Sittidae; genus Tichodroma; species Tichodroma muraria. Next base: position 33,252 of record WAAG01048896.1, on the reverse strand, counting down.
AAAGAGAAGTACAGTGCAGGCTTTTTGGTAAACTGAGTCGCATTGGTTCTGCTGCACTCTTTTCAATCCAAGATAACTAATTTGGCAAATGCCATGAGAGAGATTTCAATGGCCCAACCTTTTCTAGGTGACAGCAAGCCAGGATAGAGTGACCCAGTTGTCCAAGGAGATCTGCAAGATGCCTCTGTTTCATAGCACAATCAGCACAACCCATCTCATCAACCAGTCGTTCATAGACAGCTGTGGTAGGAAAGTGAACATCTTTCTAGGTCATTGCTGTTTATTTCAGGAGCTGAGTTTAGCTCACAGATGTTTTACAATAAGCATTTTAAGTCAGATGCTCTGACTCTTACCTAGAAAGTAACTAACACATTCTGGGTTTCTCCAGGTCATGGACATGGGTATTTAAATTCATGTTTTTTAATGAAGATATTTGTGGCTGCAATTGTGAAGGTGTTATGAAGCAGTAGCAACTTGCCTATCCAGTGTCACACAGTGAGGTTATTCTTGCTTTAAATTAGATTTTGACCTGCTCAGCATCTTGCTCTGTGCTGATCTGGTAGGCTGGCTTTGTAGTCAGTGGACAAAAGGAGAAATTCTGGTCCAAAAAGTAGCACAGCTGATGCGTGTCTAACAAATTTCATGTTGTAGATCAAGTAAAATAAAACTACCCTAAATACTTCTTTATCACACTTCTCTTAAACAGTGGATACTAAAGTGGCACTATATGGGTGTTTGGGATTTTAGAGAAGTGTGTGATTGTGCTTCAGAAAGAAGAGGAGAAAATGTCCCCAGAGAGAGATGTAGCCATTTATGGTACAGTGGTGTAGCAAACATTTTGGATATTTTTCTCATGAGTCAAGTTTTCATCTTTCTGTAGTGCAAGAAGCAACCACCCGGTAGGAGAAACAATCAGCCTGAGGATAATGGGAATTAAGTCTCCTTGGAAGACCACATTGTTCATGCTGGCCCTACAACCAGCTGTTTTTATTCCTGGTTCATGTGACTGGAGCCTAGGCTGGAATCAGTCACTCGGGCATTCAAAGCCGCAATTGCAAAATTGCAAATTGGAATGGTAATTGCTACCCGAGCATTACGCAGTCAGGGGAAGTGGTCTGGGCAGTGCTGATTTGGGGAGTACAAAGGGAAATGCAGGAATTGAGGAAAAGCTGGTTGCATGGAAGATGTTCTTTCTTCCTGACACTCCACCAGGAACATCCATTCCATCCCTGTGCAAGGTTGTAAATACACCTTTAGTATTTCCTTAATCCTTTTCCCAAGCCACCCACAAAAGCAGTCAGAAACCTGTTGCAAAAGAGAGGGAAAAACTAAGATGGGAAGGAGTGTGGCTGTCCCAGGATCCCAGCCAGCAGTGGCTGAGGATCCATTTGCCATCATCCACTGCCTTCCCAAGGCAGTGTTCATTGCTCTTGCTGCCAGATTCTCAGCTCCCCACCAAGTACCAAAGTCCCAGACCTTTTTTCCAACAACAAAAGCCACTGTTTCTTGTCTGGCTAAGGTTCAGTCCAGCCACGCTCAAATAAGCTTTTGAAGGAATAAAGGCAAGGCCACAGACAATCCTGACAATGACCTAGGTTTTCTACACACAAGCCCATCAGGTACCCTGCCCTGATCTCCAGGGTCTCCAGTGTTTCATTTACCCAAGTAAATTAAATAGTGCCAGGGAGCCAGGTCAGCATTGTCATAGATTTAGGAGGGTGTCTGATGTGGTTTTGGAGTCAGGCCCTGATGAAGAGTTTCTGGGGAAGTTCAGTTGTTAACACAGGCTGGGAACCTTTCTCAGCTGACAGCTTGTACATGACCGTCAGTCTTGGAGATGATGGGAGTTTATCCATGTGGACTTGGGCTCATCCGCAGGACCTGACCTTGGTACCAATGAGTGTTCCTACAAACATTTACATGTATGAGGCAGAAGGTTAGAATCAATGAGGCAGAAGGTTAGAATGCCCCCCTCTTTTCTGAGGAAGCAGCTGGAGGTCTGGATGCCTCAGGTATCACCATATATTCACATTAAAAAATCTGATACGGTCTCAGGTGTCTGAACCTATGCATAAATGTTCTGGTGTGTAAGGACAGATAAGTGGGCAAGGCAAAGCAAGCATGTTGCCTGCACTGAATATAAATCATCGGATCATAAAAAGGCCTGGGTTGGAAGGGACCTTAAATATCATCTTGTTCTGCCCCCCCTCCAACTGTCATGGGCAGGGGCACTTTCCACTAGATCAGGTTGCTCAGGGCCCCATCCAACCTGACCTTGTACACTTCCAGGGATAGGGCATCCACAGCTTCTCTGGGCAACCTGTGGCTGTGCCTCATCACCCATGCAATAAAGAATTTCTTCCTATCATCCAATCTAATTCTCTCCTCTTTTAGTTTGAAACCGTTCCCTCTTGTGCTATCACTATCTGCCTGTGTAAAACAGTTGCTCTGCTTCTTTCCTCTAAGCCCCCTTTAAGTATTGTAAGGCTGCAGTGAGGTCTTCCCAGAGCCTTCTCTTCTCCAGCTTGAACGGCTCCAGCTCTCTCAGCCTGTCTCCATAAGAGAGGTGCTCCTCGCCGGGATCATCTTTGTGTCCTACTATAAATAACAGGTCCATGCCTTTCTTGTTGTGGCAGAAACAGATGCTACCCAAATACTGATACAACCCACACCAGCTTGTCTGCAAAGAGCCGGGATAGAGAGTTGTGAACAGACACCACTATGATGTGTTAGGAAATCAAGGTCATCCCTAAAAGGGCACTTGAGTTCCCACACTGATGTGTGTCAGTGGCTTCATCCATGCAGCTGTCCCTGTCCAGAGGCATGACTTTAACTTTATTGGGAGAACTAAATAAATGTGCAGGGGCTGCAGGATGTAGTACGTTGCATGTATCTCCTTTTATTGCATTTACCAATGGAAAGATACATAGGCAGAAAGCTTGTTCTAGGTTATACCTCAAAACTTTGCAAAGGACCCTTCCTTAAGCAGGATGTGATTTGCTCTTTGTATTAGCTCGATGACTCTTTGAGACAGAGTTTCAGATGTGAAATAAGATGGAACTTCACCTGATACACCTGTAGTAAAAACTTTAACACCTGATCCTGCAACTGACACTCAAGTCCATCTAATGCACAGCACAGAGAAAAAGGGATGTGCCCACAACATGTGTTCCCATTTGCAGCCAGTTTTCCATCTGTCTCCTTTTTACACAGGATACACTCGTACTGGGTTGCTTTACGTGTATTTCACAGCCTACACGGAGAGAAGCCAGAGTGGGTGCCTTCCAAACTACTAGTTCCTTCCACATTCCATCTGTGCCTCGGGAAACACCTTACACGGAGCCGCAGTGCTATAAATCCCTTCTCCAGGAGATGGTGCTCCTGCCCTGGGAGAGCCCTTTCCTAGGGCTCGCACGCTTCCAGATGATGCTCGGTCCCACCGCAGCCACTCGGCCCCTCTGCGGCGCTGGGACGGGGTGACTCTGTGGGATGGGTTTTTTTTCTGAGCTTCTTATGCTGCTCAGCAGCTGAAGGAGAAAGAGGCCCACGGCGTGAATTTTTCTTTACAAAACAAAAAGTTGGAAAAGGCAAGATGAAAAAGGAAAGCAGAAATTGCGGGGTTAAAATGCAGAACTGGGTCGGAGACCAGAAGGTACCAGTGGTAAGAATTAGTTTGTGAACTGCTCAGTTTGCCCATGGTGTGTGCTGATGTCCATGAGGCCTTTCAGGTGAGAGTCATCTCTCCTGTGGGCCCAAACCCTCCCCGTCGGTTATGGAAGGACATGCTGCCCTGGCAGGGAGGTCAGGGACAATCTCTGATAGAGGTGATGCAGATCATGCAAAGCTTTCAATCAAACATGACTTTGCACCACATCTTTTCCCCCACCCACACACCCACCTTCCTCCATTCCTTCTCCTCCTCACAGCCCAGCTCAGCAGCAGGCACGGAGTAGTGAAGGGAGGAGTGCTGGGCTGGAGCTGAGGGGTGGCAGGTCTTCTCTGGCCATCTGCACACCTCAGCTAACCCCCAGGGCTTGTTGGTGTCCCCAGAGTAATTGTCCAGGAAACCAAATTTGCCAGAATTTAGTTCCATTTGTCAGGTCTGTGGCAGAAAATAGAAGCATAGGATTAGAGCACTGAAGTGAATGGGAGAGGAAAGGTAACAACAATACCAAAGGATGGGAAGATAGCTTAAAGGGGAAAAAGAACCCCAAACACCTTCCTTCCATGTTCATTGTGGTGAACAGCTGCATCCAGAAAGTTATGAGTGAGATAACTGGAGTTATTATTGGAGTTACTACCAATAACTGGAGTTGCTGGTAAGACTGCATTGTGATGGAAAGCAAAGGACTTGGTTTTTGTATGGAGAAATTCTGTCTCAAGTGGCAGAAAAGTGAGTCTGGCACAACAGTCATGAGCAGCACTGGTGGGAAGGGATGGAGAGAGGGCAGAGAAGGAATCTCCTAGGAGTAGTTGGGAACTGGAAAGACCAAGGTGAGTACTCTGTTCCTTTTCTGGTGTTCCCTTGGGTATATGCTGGCAAATACTCTTCCAGCCAGGTCTCCCCTTCTCCTCCCTGATGCCCCCAAATCTGAAGAGCCTTCACAAAGGGACTGGGAGCTGGAGGACAAGAAGTTGGGGAGGAACACGGTGATGTGGGAGACTGATGAGAGAAAAAAGACTGAGTGGAGATCAAAGGATTTAATACATACGAATAAGGAGATCAAAGGATTTAATACATAAGAATAAGGAATCATGGAGCAGAGCTTGAGGAGAGCTGTAGGACAATGGTTCCCCTCGTAACATCTCACATGTTCATCCAGGGGTGGTGAGGAGACAACTGACTGCTTTCTTGACCCCTGTGACAGCTGTCTCAGCTGGGCTCTGTGTTAATGCAGTAGGAACTGCTTTCTGGAGGAACTGCTCTCCCTCCAGGAACTACTATGGGCAGAAGGTGGTTAGTTAGGCTGAAAAGGAACCCAGAATGAAGGGAGGTGAATCCCACCCCTTCCAACTAAATGCTGGCCTAGACTACCACCGTGAGGACACTTGGGGTGAGTCATCACCATGATCCATCATCTGTGCCTGGTGCATTGACAAATTACTTGCCGACTCTGCACTTTTCAAAAAGCAGAGTCAGCTTTTAATTTTTTTTAAATTGACTGAGCACTCAATTGTGTTTTGACTCACTATTTTCAGGTGGCTTATGCCAGACTCTGTCAACCAGATGCTGAATAGGACAATTTTCCCTGAGGGGGTATTAGAAAGCCTTTTTCAAGAAGCCTTTTTGTTTCCAGAAGGATTGAACTCTCCGCAAAGCATTTCCTGTCCCCTAGCTAGAGCACAGTGCTCAAATAGAAAGTGATGTGAGACAAGCACAGCTTTAGGCAGCCAGACTGAGCTGACGTCAGGTCTCTGGGCCTGAAGCAAAGCAGCCTACGGGGTCCTTGAATCCATCTGATGTTTCATGCATAGAGTTTGTACCTTGATTTGTCTTATCTTCCCTGGCTATTCATGAGCAGACAATCAGAAAGAATTCATCTTGGCTTCAGTTTAAGTAAGTTTTGGAAGGAGTTGCTGGAAGATTTGGAAAGAAAATGACACTGTTGCTTAGCTACTTGCTGAGCTGGCCCTGCCGTCACTTGTAGCCATCTTGCTAGAAGACATTTGTTAAGTGAAACCCCAAGAGGTTTCTTGTGTGGTCACTATATGAAAACACACTCTTCCAAATGGCCACTGGCATCAATAGTCTGTTCACTGAACTTGCTCAGGACTTGAAAAGCTGGTAGAGCCCCACTGGCTCAGCTAACAGAAACAGCTACAAACACCTCCAGTTTTGAAGCATGGAGGGGGTTTGTCACTGCAGCTTATTTCTATTCCATCAGAAAGGGTTGATTGATGACAGGGAAGGTGAGGGGGAGGTGCAGAGCTCTGGGAATGTGGCTGACACGTGAGGCATATTCCTTGAGGATTTTTCCCTTCTGCCTCATTTTCCTACTTTGAGAAGTGGTCTTCCATGCCCGGTGGGGTTCTAGTTAAATCAAATTCATTCCTGTGCTGAAGAGCACCATTAGGGCAGCCTTCCTTCCAGGCTGCAAGGCTGCCACCTTGTCCACAGCTGTACAAGAGGAGGTAGCCATGGTAGGGTGATTCACCATGACTGGCACTCAACCCCTGTGCATGGAAATGATTCAATGCTCCATACGCAAAGGTCCCCAACCGCCACGGACAATGTAGGAGGGTGAGTAGGACAGTGCTGGGCACAAAAATGGGGAGTGGAGGAAGTGGGACTGTAACAGAGGGACAAGCCCAAGTGTCAGCCAGGCAGGAATGATTCCTTCCTGACTCTGAAGAAGTCACCATCCAAAAAATGTTCCCAATAAGAAAACTGGATTAGTGAGAAGACTGTCCTCTTCTTTCCAGAAACCTGACCAGAAGGGTCTATTGGTCAAGGAAGGGAGAGACTGTAACGGAACATGGTGCAAGCTGTTTTAGGAGTCAGGATCCCTCCTGGGCATCTGGGCATACAGCCATTGACTTCATGTTACTTGGGACTGATTCTTAGGGAAAAATTAGAGGCAAATGTGTCCCTTTATCTTCATCTTAGGTTTTGGCACGCTTCTGATTTAATGCTTGGTGAACAGGGTGTCAGGACAGTCTCAAAACTGTGTTTTTCAGACCATGATAGAGATACCCAGAGGATTTTTAAGTGTAAGAGAAAAGAGAGATGGAGCAAGTGAGCAGGGCTGAAGCCAGGATCACCACGCTGGTTGAGGGGCCCCATGGGCAGGAGCACATCTCTGTGCCCACAGCTGTGGGGAGTGCCCTCAGGAGGAGCTAGTCTATTTGCTGGTGAAGCTGAATGGACATAAAATCTCCCTCAGTTATGTGGGTGTTTTTTTCTGTATAAACTTGCTAATTGAGTTGTAAAATAAAACTGCAGCCTTTCCTCTCCAATTTCTGCTGCTGCAGCAGCGTGCTAATTTGGGTTTGGAAGGGGGCTGTTAGAAGGTGGCTTTTTGCCAGCGTGAAATTATGCACAAAAGTTTTGCAGTGGGAGAGAAGGGAGCCCATCCCCAGCACAAGGAAGGACTGGAGGCAGGAGCTGCTGTGCTGCTGCGTAGGGCTCAGGAGGCTTGGGAAGGTCCTGCAGCTGGGCTGGGCTGGGCTGGGCTGATGGAAATTCAAGAAAGCCCAAAAGGGTTTAAATGAGGCTGCAATGGAGAACAGATGGGAAAGTCAGTGCTTGTGTGTCTCGATAGATGCTGTGTGGTTGAGAGGATGAGCTGTGGGATTTCTCATCTACCCTCGGGCTCGGCTGGGCAGGATTTGCTGCTCGGGTTGGTGTACCTGTGTCTGTGTGTGTGTGGGTGTCCATGTCCCTTCTGGTTGCAGGCACGTGCACCTGGTGCTCACAGAGGTGTGTCCACGTCACTGGGGTTGTGTGGGGGTGTGTGTGCCTGTGTCTCCATACAGTGAGCACAGGGATCTGGCTCTTGTCACACAGCAGCACAAGGCTCTGTCATGGGGACAGCTGCACAAAGGGACAAGGATGGTGTGGTGCAAACTGATGCACAGGAACCCATCCCTCAGCTCTGCTAGCTCACAGCAGGCAGAGATTTGGCCCTGGTGCCCACAGTGAGGGTTGAGAAGAGGACTGGTCTGTGGGCAAAAAAATTTGTGGGGGAAGAACAAACAAGAGGCACAGCTGTCTGTTGCATCAATGTAACTTTAATTTTTGAAAGATACACATCAAAAATGCAGTGACAGTGACAGTCCCAGGGAATTTGGTGCCACATGTGGGGGAGGTACCTGCACCCCAACCTGCAGGAGGATGCACAGACTTGGGGGCCCGAGGCTAGGCCCACACTCACCATTTTTCTACCTTTCACTGTTTCCCATGACTGTGTGAAACAATTCCAGGCAGGATGCTCCAGAAACCATTTCAAGAAGCCCAGAGGTTTATGGATAGACTTGTCTGCCCATTCAACAGTCCTTCCCATCCCATCATCCTTTCATCCTTTATGCTGACCCTTTTGATCCCTTCCTTGGGCAGCACTGGAAGGGGAGTGCTGCCATAGGCTGCAGTGGGAGCATCTGGAACATCAGGTTTGGAGCCCAGGGCTGCTCTTTGGGGTGGGATTAAGCGGGACAGGACTGGACAGTGCTTTTCAGCCTTCCCATCTTTGTGAAGAGATGCCCTGAGCACCGATCCCTGCTGCCATGTTCTGGTTCTGGGAGGGCTCCTGAGTGGAGTCTTGGCACCCTGGCCAGGGGGGGGTGAGGCCTCAGTGCTGGGAAGTCTTGTCAGATGGGTTTTAAAAATGACTTTTAGTATCTGAACAGCATCAGGCTAGATTGAATAAGGGACGGACAGAAGACTAACAGTTAATGAAGCCTTCTTCTGCCAGCCCTTCCTCTGCCTCCTGCCCCGGCTGGGTTAGGCTCCTAGGGGTCACTAACTGGGGGGTTGGTGTGTGCAAGGCCCTGTGTGCACACATCGAGTGTGCAAATGCCATGCAAGCCAAGCCAACTCCATGTACAGACTGTGCAAGCCCCGTGCAAAGGCTGCAAGTGCTGTGCAAGGTGAGCAAATGGCTTCAGGCCTGGCCATCCAGCACTCCATGGAACAGGAATTTTTCAGGATGGGATTTTCTTGGGATGGTGTCCTGGGAGTGGTGTCCCTGTCTGTGCACGGTGTGTGTACATACCGAGCAAAGCCGCTGGTTGGCATTAGAAACCCACTCGCAATACTGTGACAAGACACCTGTAGAATTACAGCAGAAAGAAATCCAAGAGGCTGCAGTGACAAATGCTCGTGAGAAGTGATTGTTTCAGGGGGAGAAGGAAAAAAAAGCCGTGTTTGTTTTGGCGAAACACCTACATTCCTTCAAATAAATCATCGCAGCGCTTGTTTTTGTATTTGCGGAGAAATCGCAACAGACATAACCAGGGACTTAAGAGACTTGAAATAACATCCTAGTAAATACCCCACTTTGTTATTTTAATCGAGACCCAAGGAAACATCTGAATTTTACCAAGGAAACTCTCCGTGCGAGGGAAAACATCAGCCCGCAGCCCGGCTGGGTCTTTGTTTTGCTCCGGTGTCGGACTCCCGAGGCGAAATTACCGGGGCGATGGAGGCTCGGGGCAGCCGAGGCATCTCGGAGCGGTGCAGGGGGAGCCTGGGGCCCCGGGGCCGCCGCACAGCGGGTCCCCGGCCGCTCCTGGCCCGGCCTCTATGCCAGCACCACCCCCGCGGGCCAGTGTCGGGGAGAAAGGGTCTGCCTGAAACAGGAGGTGGCTGTTCCTCCGTCCGGAACAGAGCCGGGACTACCCCATCTCCAGTGTGGGACGGGGACCCCCAACCCAGTACGGGGAGGTGGGTGACCCGCTCCAATACGGGGCAAAGTTTCCCGGTCCAGTCTTCGGTTGGGGGTTCTCCACTCCGAAATATGACCCCCGCAAACGGAGGTGGCGGTGCCCCCCCAGCCTCCCGCCATCCCGAACTGGGGTCGCCTTCCAAAGTCAAACATAACCCCATTCCACCCCCCAGTTAGTCTGGGGCGACGCCGTGGCACGGGGCTGTGGGACGCAGCTCCCCCCGCCAAATGAGGGGTGCGGGTGTCCCCAGCGGGTGGGGGTCCGGAGCCTTGAAGGATCTCTCACCCGCCGGGGGACCCGGGGCGGGATCCGATGGAGGGTCCGGGGGTCCCTCACGTGGCGGCGGAGGCGGGGCGAGGTCCGAAGGGGGTCCGGGGGCTCTCTCAGGCGGGATGAGGTCCAAGGGGAG